>CM073769.1:23833850-24042879 GCA_037158775.1 Hetaerina titia
CCACCCCTCCCTGCCGCCGGCGTTCTCTTTGCATAGTCCCTCCATCTCCCTTCATTCAAGGCCAGCCACACTTTCGGTGCTCGCATCGTCTCCCTTTGCATGGATGCTCCTAATTCACTTTCCCACCTCTTGGTCGGGGTGAGCGCAGTGGGTAAATGAGGGGGTGAGATGGGAGAGCAGAGGATGCTCCGCAGTGGGGGGGGAGGGGTTGTGGAGGCAGAGGGAAGGAAGTCTCTTTGTGCTGCCCCCACCCGCCACCGGATGTCAGGCGACCCATCCGCGGGCCACTGTTCGCTCGACGTCTGTTGTGGCTCGCGTCGGTCCCCCCAGATCCCACACGAATCGCTTTGTTTTCTTATTTATTTCCTCGACCTCCCCTGCCAATACTAACAAAGCTCGACATTTGGAGAGTCCTCATCGATTGGATTACTCCTCCACCTGTCGGTACTACCTAATAATCCTTCCTTATCATCTCTCTCTCTCTCTCCCTCCCCTAAGGCTATGCTCGCGTGAAAGATGGTTTTTGCAACTAAAGCTCCCTTTCAAAGGGATCCCCAGATATCTCAAAATAATCCAACACAGGGTTTGGACATTTAAGCGAGCAGGCTTTACGCTTTTCTGGGATTATGAATACTGTGTTGGGGAAATCAGCCTGATTTTCAATGAGCAGGGAATAGAAAAAAACCAATTGTCTAGTGTACGTGAGAAATGTTAGTTAACAGTTCATATTTTGAAGGAAAATACTGAATATCATTTCCTCTTTTGATGCTAATTGATTTTTTGGAGATATTTTCTAAACTAAAATGCCGTATCTCTTCGATCTACTCCTATTTTCTGTAATGCAGTCATTGATTGTACCCAAAGTAATCTATGAAACAAACAATTGACCTAATAGTACTCAATGTTCCTTTCTACAAATTAGCTAACTCATTACTTCTACGGTGTCACGCGAATCTCAAGCTTAACTGATCGTCCAAAAAGTTATTATTTTACCCTTCCATCCTTTCATTGATGATTCTAAGTACCACTTTTGCTACGTGCGTATTTTCTAATACAGCTTCTTTTCCCTGTTTTTGGTTTGGAACTAGCATATTAGCATATGATAAAATATTCAGGCCAAATTCATTCCTGATAAATTCTACCACTTAACCAATAAGAACTCTACCTTTACGTTTTCCTACATCCTTAATCTGTCCCAGGGGAATATTATCTTTCCCCAGGGCCTTAAGTATTTGATTTCAATTTCCTCAATGCCCTTTCTATCTCGCCATCAAATATGTCCGGACCTAAGTTACCCCCATCGACGTCATATTCTCTTTCCTTGCTATTGACTAATGTAGCTATATTTTTACCATTTTGGTCATCTATGTACTATTTCCATTTCTTTTGAATTTTTCTTTGTTCAGTAAATAGCCTTCCTGATGAATTTTTAATAGCTTTAACGGATTTTCCCTTCAAACTTCCTTTACAGCGCACCTATTTCTCCCTTCCTGTTTAATTCTCAATATTTTATCAATAACTTTTCCACCTTTTTTCTTTCACCCCGTTATTTTCCAGCTTTAGCCTATTATTTATATCTTTGTTCTTCTTCTACCTAATTCTGTGTCTACATTGCTCCATTTCCTTCTCTCATTTATCTTCTCAGTCATCTGGTCACTAATCTATGATTTCCATATCCTTTTGTCAATTCATTTTTCCAATAGTTGCGTTTGTGGCTTCAATATTTTTTTTATATTCTCTTATAATTATAGTCTCTCTGTCCAATTCATAATTGTTTCTACTACCTCATAGTACACTTTTCCTTTTTTTCCCGGTTTACGTCTTTACATTACATTTACTGTTCATCATCTAGAAAGTGACGTTGAATTTCATTAATTCTATATTTAATTTGTTTTTTGTAATTTAATAAATAAAAGAATCGGAACTCCCATCCTCTCATGGGAAATTGTGCGAATTAATTACACTATTACTGGGCCTCTGCCTAATAATATAGTCTGACTCTGAATACCCGTTCGTTTTCCTCGGATGCTTGTGTCTTTCATTGTTTTAAAAGCAAGTTTTCCGTATGATTACACCCTGTCTCCTGCAAAACTCTATTGCTTTCTCCACTCAGTCATTCCTTGTTCCTAAACAGTAGTTCCCTACCTCACCCCCATCTCTCCCTTCGCCGACCAAAGTGTTCCAATCACTTAACTATCCAATGTTACCTTCCGGGGATAAACTCAATTATTTCCTCTAATTAGTCATGTACCCTATTTCTTCCTCTCTACGATCATTTATGGGCATGTAGACCTGATTACGATTCGTTTGTTCTTCGTTTCACTCAACTAATATTGTCTATTAGTCTTTGTTGCTCTTTGTTAACAATGTTTCTTCCTACTTTTTCTTTCTCTACTTTTGCCACTCCTAGTTGCTTTCTTCTCCTTCGCTGTATATTGCTCTATAACTATTTCTCTTCAGTAATCCTTGCTCTTCTTCCGTTCCACCGTGCACATCCCTAAAATATCTATTTGTCCTTTCTACATCTCCGCCTAATTATTTTCTCATTTCTCTTCCCTCAGCATCGTCTAAAAAATCAAAGTCTGGCTGGTTATTTCCTTGTTTTTTTTCTCTGCTGGCCGTGTCAATTTCAATTTTCAATTATTTCGTGAGATGACGACCGCAGAGTGGTTGGCTCTCCCGCTGCCGGGCACGACTCAAGGCCCGTCGGATACCTCGTAGTTGTCAGGATTCATATTCATAATCTTGCTCAGCATAAGTTTGTTGGATAAATAATTGGGGTGGTTTTTCGTTGTCTCCCTCCATAGTGCTTTTAGAGTGACCTCATCACTAAAATGGCCGGCCCCGCTGGGTACGGACGCGTTCGCAGCCCCCTCACTGAGGAGCAGACGATGCTCTGACTACCTTTCTCTGTTTACCTAAATGACATGGGTCAACATAACAAGAGAAATTATCACTACTCCCTACAGGAGAGCCCTAGGGGTTTTCAGAACGCACAAGCCCTTCCACTCCGTCTGCAGAGATGTATGTTGTAGTCCATGGGGAGGGATGTGCGTTATATTCGGAACTTTATGGCTACTCAATTACACGTTGCTACCAACCTGGTTTTAATTCATCTTATTGTCCCATCCATTTATTACTTGTTGCCAATTAAGAGATAAATGTAATTAATGCTCTTCGTAAAAATGTTTGCTAATATTAATTTATCTTGAACAAGCGTAACCTTATTTGTAGGATCATCTTCCATCTGTTTTAGGCGATAAAAGCTACACAAACACACGAACATGTTACAGCCGACGACTTCCACCATTTAATAATGTAAATTTATGTAAAGAGCTGCTTCGCAGCTGAATTATTTATTAACATTTTGTTCATATCTCAAATCCCCATGATAATTCTTAATGTGGAATTTTAACTCAATTACATTAGTTTCACTCTCGGATAATCGCGCATGCGTCCTACCATGCCTAGATTTTTTTTTCTGAATTACTCCTTAACAGCTCTTCCTCTGGAACATTGTCTTTGAGCATTCTCTACTAAATATATATATATATATATATATATATATATATATATATATAATTCACTAAATAGTCATAGCAAGCGCAGAAACTAAAACATATAAAAGAGGGACTCTCTAGTTCTCGAATTTTCGGTGGTGCAACCACCTTTCTCAAGAGGAATTAGGAACAGAACTTTTTAAACAGAATTTGAAAACTTTGCAACAGAATTAGGAGTTCTGTTCCTAATTCCTCTTGAGAAAGGTGGTTGCACCACCGAAAATTCGAGAACTAGTGAGTCCCTCTTATACATGTTTTAGTTTCTGTGTTTGCTATGACTATTTAGTGAATTTTATTGTGCACGTTCGTGGCTTTTCCAAGAAAGTGACTATATATATATTTATTTATTTATAGTTTATATGTCCTATTTAATTTGAGAATTTCCCATATTGGAGACACTTCTTTTGAATGATTGCTCCAACATGAGCCCATTATGCTCTGCGCGACCATGTATGTTATAATTTATTTCGAAGTATATACGTGGGCGGTCTGAATAGTTTCCGACCTCAGGAAACTCCAGAAAAAATGTCTTGTATCTTTGTTACGTCGGAAACTTTTCAGACCATCTTGTAGTTGCGAATGTCAATTTATTTGTTTTGTGGTGATAACTTTCTAAATAAAATTGTTTCTTTAGTCTCTAGTAACTATATTTTTTAATGTTATTGTTGAAATTTCATTTGATTCAAAAGACCAATTAATGTGAAGTATCGTGATGCACGGTGCTAATTTACAGATATCTCAAAACTGTAGTTCTTTTTTTTTTGCGTTTATTTCCTCGAAAGAATACAAAAAATATGATAAAAAATATCGACATAATATGTGAAAATTAGAGGTTGAAGTGTTTGGAAATGTATTCTGTGGATGTACTGTAGCGATAATAATAAGTAGTTGACAACAAGAAGAGGAAGACTTTTAGCTACGTAACATTGGGATACAAAACTATATTTATCCTTTAAATATATATAATCTAGATAAAGTAAATATTTTTTTAAATACTTGTTGAAAAAAAACATATTTAAGATTACCTAGATAGAGACTTTGCGGAATATTTTGTATTTGTTTTACAGTTGATGATTCATAGATTGAAATTCGACGGTTTTGCATTTACGAAACTGGTCATAATTATTAATAAAATAACCAGATACTCATAAGTTGTGATGTAAACTTGCAGTTAATTTTATTCCAAATATCATGATTGAGAAAATGAGAAAAAAATGCCATAACTTTTGGATGGCTTTGTCAGATCCCGCGCGACTGACGAAGTTCTATAATTCCGTGCGCCTAGCGTGCGTTAAAAGAGTATTGAAATATGAAAAAGAAGTTCAACACGATATAAGATACCGTCATTCTATCCTTAACGAAGAGATAACTTCTGACTTAATATTTCCACCATTATTATAAAATTTGCCCTTTCATAAAATTTCTTTAATAATATTTTACTCACGTCGAAGACGTCTTCATAACCTTTCAGTTCGAAGTTTTGTTTTTGGTGTTTATGATTGGTTTAATGACCCTGATGGATCCGGAGAGTGACCAAGAATAAAGAAACTGTAGTGCTTTGACATTCCAAATTCGTGATCCGAGGTAAAAAATCGTTCCGCGGAATCATTGGTCCAGGTCAGTAATGGAGAATTGATTTTATGATCGAATCAGTGATCTTGACAGTGAATTCACTCCACGCATTGACTCACATTTCTCCCTTAAACACTGCGCAATGAAACGTGGACGTACTCGGGTGAAATGCTGTGTTTGAAATATGGCAACCAAAATGACCTGATCACGACAATGGCGGAAAATATTTTTGAAAAGTGTTTATTTTTTTGTCTGTAAAGGGAAGTCATTCATCTCCATGGCACGGCCACCACTATTGTCCGATCCCCGCGCCGCAGGTCATACTCACACACGGAAAATCCAGACCGCAAAATGGTCCCCGCACCTCTCCGCTCCCACCTTTTCCCCAAACCCCCCACGCGGTCCCCGCCGCAAATCCCCACCACCAACCCCCTCCGTCCGCATCACATATTTCTCCCTCCCAAATCAATCCCCGCATCTCATTTCCCTCGAGCGCGGCCGCCTCTACAAGCGGGCCTTCATCATCCCCGCCGCCCTCTCTCTCTCCTCCGCAACATTACGCTTCTCTGCCAATCCTCCTCCCCACACGTTTTCTCTCTTTCTTGTCGCTCTCCATGCATAAGTCGGCGGCCCCCGATTCCCTTTTTTTATCTCATGCGCCTCACGATCTCCGCTTTCCGCTCAGTGGATTATATGTACCCCCAAACCATCCACCATAAGTCATTTTCCTTTTCTTGAAATACCAACTCGGTCCTCTAAAAGACCGGAGTATCTTACCCACCAGTGCCTACACATTCGACTCCTCCTGCATAAATCTTTTCTCATGCTCTGCGATTCTCGTCGTCATCTTCCTCCTTCCCGCCATAAGGGTCGTCGTGCCTCCTCACGTCCTTCAGCTCGAGACGGTGCTCCTCTTTGCTCTCTTTTCCTCGCCTTTCACCCGTGTCTCCTGCAGGAAGTCGTTTTTTTATCGTGTAGGTGTGCATGATCTATTATGTAAGACTACTTAACGGCCTGACGGCGAGGAAATAAATATTTCAGCAATAACTTCTCTAGATCTTAAACTCTATTCTTTGAAATATTCATTCATAAGTTTGAAGGAACTACCAGCCTGAAAAATAAAATATTTGTAGTAATTTTCAATGGCTACATACTTTGCGAAGTTCAGCAATGAGAGAGGTAAATAAAAATTCCACAGATAAACATTTCATCTTGTTATTCATCTTAGTCAATATTTTTGAGAAATGAATCTTCTTCATTTCAATTTCTTTGAGCATTAAATGGGAAAGAAGATAGGGTAGTTAGGTGAATTCTAAAATTGATTTTGCTGTTTAAATGTTTTGCTGCATACAAAAATAGTTTTTCAGACGTCGTGTAAGAGGAGTAGTCGTCGTATTTTTAGGAATTTAGTAAAAGGTTTCGTAATCGGAGATATTGCATTCACCCACGGTCTATTTTTGTGCAATTACGGATTATTATTTATAGATATTTCTCGACGGTCTTTTCCGGCACTAAATATAGGGCACGTTTCTTATCGATCATCCCCATTTTGGCGCAGGGGGGTAGTCTGTCTTTCTTTTTCGGACCCGACTTCGAAATCACGTCGAGTCCCTCGCATCGTAATCAATTATCGAGCGGCCCCGTCCCTATTATCCCACCCACTCGCCCCCTGTCCCTTCATTACACCAATCAGGTGGCGTCCTTTGGCGCTGCGTGCCCTCCGCCCTCTCCTCTTTCATCCACTTGGCAATCCCTCTTCCGTCCCTCACACTTGCTCCCACAACCTTGGTTCCATCCCACGGTCTCACGTCAGTCACTCGTCACCTTATTCTCCCCTTCCACCGCCCATTGCCCTCTGACCCCTTGTATAAAATAGGACCGAGAACCCCTTTCCCCCTCTGCAATCCGCACCCCTCCCGCTCCATCCTCCGCCGTCCCCGTTCCGTGTTCCTCTCTCTCTCCGCGCGAGCCATGCACACGGACCCGACAAGCACGCTGCCCACCACCCCTCGCCTCTCCGGCCGCGCTCACACCCTTACTCATCCCCCCCTTTCCCACAAAACTCCACCCCCTTATTCCCGCCTTCCTCGCGTCCCTCCTCTTCCCCTCCCCTTTGTCCCGTCTTCGCTCCCCTCCAAACTCCCAGGTCCCCTCCCTCCCTCTCCCGTGCTCACCCGGCCCGCCTCTTCGCCGCTTCTCCGCACACCTGCTGTCGAGGGCGGCGGGGCAGAGTGGTGCTGCTCTGCCGCACCGCACGCGGGAAGGAGATCCGGAGAGAGACGAGAAGGGAAGGCACGGTAGAGGGACGAGAAGGGAAGGCACGGGAGAGGGAGGGAGGGGTGGCGGTCGGATATTCGTTTTGGTCGTGGTGGACCACTAACGGGGTAGAGGCGTTGTATTTCATTGCATTTTTTCCAGTTCGCCCGCGTAATCCCTTATCCACCACACTTCCATCCGGTTTAATTATGGCGCTTTAAAAAGCCACGTATCTCTACAGATAGGGCGCTCGTTTCGAGGCGAGGTTCAAAATCTGCCCGGCCACTCATTCTTCTCCCTCGGTCTCCGCCCGCAGCCGACTGCAGCTTCTCCTTGAAAGTTCTCGCTCCGCTTATTCTCGCGAAACGCATTCACCTCCCGGTCTAATTTCCCATTTCACCTTTGTCCATCGCAATTCTTTTCCACGGAGTCCATTGTGTACTGGCGATTGGATGCCGAGGCTCGAACCGAGAGGCCCTGATGGAGGAATCACCCTGATTCGACCCAACAGCCCTCATCCGCTGCACCCTCCGGATGCATCCACTTCCCCCACCTCACTCAGCGGCGATTGATTCTCCCCAGTGCGTGAGGCTACTCGCGTTTGTACGTACGTGCGGGTGTTCGTAAAGGGATGGCTCCTATTCTGGTGTGCGACCCTTAAAAATTGAACCCGGCTGCTCATTCGCCAGCAAGACTGCAATTTGCGCTCTCGAGGGTAGGGCGACGAGGAAGTGTAAGAGAAGGGCAGAGACAGAAGGGAGTGACAGCGAGGATGATTTTTCTTTACGCTTCTCTCCCTTTCGTGATACTTATCCATATGTCGATAAACTTTCTCTTTCCCTGACGTGTATTCATCAAACCTCGCGTCGGATTTTCCTTCTCCCCCGGGAGGGTTCGCGTCCCCCCGACCACTTTCCGGTAGCGATCTTCCCACCAAATTCCCTTCCATTTGATCCTCTCTGCCCTGCTCCACATACCTCTACCATTTATTCGCGGGATCAAAAATCTTGTCTCAAGCATCGCACGATGGATGCAGCGGTGGTTGTAGAATGAGGTGAGAAGGTTCATCGGGTGAGGAGATGGGAGGGAGGGAGTGTCGGGGAAGAGTGGAAATGGAGTGAGAGGTGGGAGAGAGGGGGAAGGGGGAGGAAAAATCGGGTGGAGGGGAGCGGGGCAGGGGGGAGTGCTTCACGTAGGGAGCGCGGGGGAGTTAGGGGGGAGAGAGTGGAGAGGGAGGGAGGGAGGGAGAGAGAGGAGAGGAGGGAGCGCTTATTATTGGCCTCGCCAGTCAGTGCTACGGCGGGAGCGAGGGGAGAAAGAAAGAGGAAGGCCGAGAGGAAGGCAGCGACACGGGCGAAAAAACATTCTCTTCAGAGGGTGAGAAACCCACGGGTGGAAGGGGTCCGGGGGGAGAAAGACGGTAGTGGCCGAGGGGCGGGAGGGGGCCGACTCGCGAGAAGGTGACCGCGTGTGTGATTTCACCCTGGCGGTCGGTCGAGCTGTGGTCGTGGCCCACTCACCGATCCGCTCACGTCTCAATTCGCGACGGACATAACGTAAACACCCGAAGACCGCCCATTGGTGTTCATAGTGCTGCTGTTGACTACCTCATCTTCACGGTTTTCCAGACAGGAGGGAGGGAAACTAGTGATCTGCTGTCCGGTCCCTTAATACATATAAATATTCGTGTATTTTGCTCTTTCGTGGAAGTGCCGTGGATTATCTCAAGAGAAATAAAAGCAGCAAACCGAACTGGGACCCGCTCTTCACCTTTCGCTCTCTGGGCGGGAATCGGATCGATCATGTGGTTCAAGAGCGGAGGAGGCCTCCGAATTTGTGGAATGGTGAGCGATTAGTGGGACGCAGAGAGAGTACACCGCGATGGAGGCCGAGGAAGACGCGGAAGGGGAGAAATCCTCGTCCTCGTCCTCCGCAGTCGCCTCCACGCGGTCCACTGCGTCGACCAGCAACGCCAGTAGATGGAGCAGCACTTCCCGAACCTCTTCGACATCCATGAGGACCGTCACCACGTCCTCCAACCGACTCTTCCTGGCACGGTCATCCAAGCTGTCGGCTTCCGCTGAAGAGGAAAGCGAGGGGGACTTGGAGAGCTCGGAGGAACAGCGGCGGTTGGTCGCCTCCTCTACGATGACCTCCGCGACCGGTCGGGAGGCCCGGCAGTGGTTGACGGCGCCGGGAGCTAGGGGGGAAACTGCTAGGTCCATGGAGAGCCTCCGGACCACGTCGTCTTCCCAGCAGCAGCAGCACACCCTCCACAAGGCGCACTCGACCACCACGTCCACAGCCTCCCTCGCCTCCTCCCGACGTTCTCTCCATCGCCTGGAGAACCCCGCTATGGAGCGCGAGGCCCGGAAGGCCATAGAGGCTCGCTCCCTCGAATCCCTCGAGCGCGAGATGCGGAGGAACCGCTCAACGGAAGAGGTGATAGGCGAGGTGGGTGGAGGCGGCACGCCAGTCCACGGAGGCTCACCGTTTCCGGCCCCGCCGGCGTTCGGCTGGGGCCGTCGCCCGGGCGGCGCGGTGCCACCGCAGCAGTTGTCCCTGCCGGGCGTCGAAGGGGGTCTCTTTCTCCCCCCCAGGAGGCTGACCATCCTTTCCCCCCACTCGCCTACTCCCGAGCTGTACCAGGGTATCGCCGCGTCCATGGCATCTGCCATGTCCTCCTCGACCTTCTCGCTGCGCACGCGTCGCAAGAAGGCCGTGGTCTTGCCGCGACTTGTCCTGCCCAGGAGCGACAGCGAAGGTGTTTCTCGAGTGAGTAAGGGAAGTGGTGGAGCACGGCGGAGGGAGGGTTTCGGAGGCTGCCGCCGCCGCTGCCTACCTCCTCTTGCCTCGGCTCCTGCCCTTCGCGATGGTATCACCCGCCTCCCTCTCCCCTCTCCGCCTACCCCTCTCGCCCTCCCGTGTCACGCAGGCGCCTGGGGATTAATTCCCTCCCTGAAGCGGACCGTCACGCCTATCTCTTTAACTCACCGCCGCCGCGTGCTGCTTTCACTGTGCTCTCATGCAAGAGAGTGTGTTTCGTTTCGGTTACATGTTGGGGTTTACGACGGTATTATTCTTGTATCGGTTAAGGAATAGCCTATTACACTGAACGAGGACAGTCAGATCACGAAACCAGGACCGCATCTTAAAGAAGAGATACTCTTCAACTTTCTTGAATTTTGAACTGCTTATTTGGGCGTTTCATAAAAATCGGATGAGAATCAGAGTATTTTATTAGTAAGAAAGCTATATTATTTTTTAAAAGCAGCCTCCATGACACCGATGAGAGGTTAGCTTGTGCTAGGAGATTACTTCCACAAGTGAATACGTTTCGTTGAACACTATCTCCGAAGTTTTGATTCTTGTATTGAGACCTTTTTCTTTCTTTATTTTATCATGATAAATTACTTTGAGCCCATATGTTGACCACTCTCCTCGACAACGTTTTATTTAGTAAAGATAAAGTACAACACGTAATAAAAGCTTGGACTAAGTGGTTAGATTAATAATTATTCTATTTTGATGGTAACTGGGTGTATAATGGATTTTGATGGTAAATGGTAGCATATAATTCAAAATCTCTCAAGAAAATAGTAGAAAGAAAAATTGGATAATGGCACGAGAAAGGTTTGCATTTTTCCATTCATAATTTTTTGTTACTGATATGTCTAGGGCTTTTTCGAATCCGTGTTAAATCCATTAAGTTTAATGTGTGTCTTATAATTTTGGAGTATTTTTCTAACGTATATCACGGTATCACCTTGGCTGACACCGTGACATATGTTTGTCATTAAGTAGGGAAGAGTAAAATGGCCTGTGCAAGTGGGAATTGAATGATTGAAAATACGAAAGGGGACCTCAGGGGAAAAAGATGAAGAAAAGGAAACTGAATTCATGACAGGAAGAATTTCGCTCCTCGGATTTGAGATAAGTGGGTTTAACGCATTCAATTTAATGACTCAGAAATACATTCAATGAATTTTTGAGTCAGGTTTTTGGGGCGAGGCATAAAATCTTTTTAGATAGAAAAATTAATTCATGTGAGTGCACAGTGACTGTTGTTATAAGACAAAATCTAGGAATGTTCAAGAAAATATTTGTAGGGAATTTTATTTTGTCAAAAGCTCTTTTTGATAAGAAAATATTCGCAGAAATTCCATTTCAAAATATTCAATACTAGTTGTGCTAAACAAATTATAAGTATTCAGTATTACATTAAGAATTTGGAGAACTTTAACTCATGAACTATGGACCAGAGTCTGAGTTTTGTCTCTCATTCTCATTAAGTCATTGTATGTGCTATTGATGATTAATAATATTTATGATTTCAAAAACCTGAGGAAAAACGCAAATGTGATGATGTATAAAATTCATCATTACAAATTTTCAACGCTTTGTTTACCACTCAGTTGACTCCGTACATCCTGATATACTTTGCCTGCCAGTCTATGATCAGATCATCCCTTCAGGAAATGCGTCATGAAAACAATGTAAAAAATCAGGTCTCCTATGCAAAATAAATTTTTTTATGATGAATAGCGCACAGTAGATCTATTTTCGGGTGAGCGAGCTTAAAACCGAACCTGTACATGTTCACTTTAATTAAATCTCCAAAAATTCAATGTTTGACCAATGATTTCTGCATAAAATAGTTTTGCGTATTTTCGCCTATTATCTTAAACGTGGACAATAATACTTTTATAGATTTCATTCCATCTCCTGATGATTCTCTAACTCGTCATAAATATCCCTGCGCTTGAGTGCTTGGCTCACTTTCAACTGAAACACGCTCAGACAAGTGGTTGGAAAAGCTTGTGGGTTGACATTAGACTTTATCCGACGCCGTGACGGGAAGTGTTTTGCCCATTTTTTTTATGCCAAGGTCGGCTATAATGGATAAGAGAGCGTTCGTGCCTTTCCGTCAAACTCGTGAATCGGCCTAACACCTGCGTATTCTCCACCGTGTACTAATGACGAAGGTACATATTGCTTGCAGAAGCAAAAATGGCACCCGTACATTTACATCCGTTGAATGGGATTAGACCCCATTCATACACTTGGTGATATTGGGATTTTTAGACAACCATTGAAGTCTCCTCGTGTACTTCAGTCGAACGCGCGGCTGTGAGTTTTGACGCGCATATGGACCAATCAGTTTGTTGCTGAAATTTTCAGCAGAGATTAAAAAGTCAACAATTGAAATTTCAGTTCAGTTCAGAAATCAATACTCTTGTTCATCAAAACCTAAATTAACTCGATCAGTTTTTATTGCTAATAAGTTTTACGAATGTATTATCCCATCATGAGTTTTCAGAATAATGATTTTACCTGCTAATTAATGTATAATAAAATGTAATCGGTGCTATTATCGTCTGTTCCTCCAATACGTTCTCAAATGTCCGTAAAAATGTTTGATTAGGAAAATTTTAACTCTTTCAAATTGAACCCTATTGTCAATCAGGAAGTGGAAATCGCTTATTTTGTAGGGAAAATGCATAATATATCGTAAAAACTGTCACAACGTGTAAGTGTGGATTTCTCAATTTTAAAGGCCTCATTTAGATACAGTTAAATATGCTACACGAGTGTGCAACGTACTTATTTGATTTTTCAGTTCCGTTAAAATGAAAAAGTATTTTAGGTGGAAAAATTGCCCCTTTTGATAAACTCCGAACGATATTTACAATACCTTCTGTTATAGGTATCCGGTGTATAAATACTTAAGTGTGCCACCAATACTACTTGGAAAAAATTATGTACGTTTCAGCTCATTATAGTTTCCGAGCCAGTATTCCAAGATTGAATTCCTTGTTATCATTATCTTACATAAGATATTTGGGATGGTTCTTTCGGTGGATAAGTGATTATTGCATGATAATACATAGTGTCTCATAACACGTAAGTGTTTGCTAAAACCAATTGCTCCAATTACGTTGAAGAAAATATCAATCTAGAGTATGAAACATTAGCCCTGGAGGTATCTCTCAAACGGAGTAATAACTACAAATAATGGCATTAACCACTAATTATTTAATACTGACCAATATTGACTGATTTTGACTCTACATTTTAAGTTCATTGAAGTTTAGAATAGGAGTAATTATTAGGGAACCGTATTTTCGGTAAGGAATCGCCGTATTCACTCTTAATATTGATGAGGTAAATAATGTGCCTAGTCTTAAGCGTACAGTATTCAGCTTAGACTTTATTTCAACGAAAACTATTGCTGAATTTTCTCCCATTAGTCACTTGGGCTCGTAAGTATTCCTTAGAGAAGTTTTTAATTGATCCTTTCCGGATGCTTTCGTCGTTTTTGCGAATTAGTTTTGTTGTGTTCTAGCGTCAACTGAACCGAATTCCAGGATCAATTATTCCTCGTAATTGATCCCCCTCGTGGGAAGTGCTGATTGGCCGATGATTGAGCTTGGCTCAAAGCCTAAAGAATGAACTCGGGAGGAGGTTCCGAGACTGGTGAGAGAAGAAAACATTCTCTGGCCTTGAAGGGAATTCAATTTCCTCCAGAACGAAAGAGACAGTTCTGGCAAGTGACTATCGGTACCAAACTTTTGGCAACTTGAAAACCACTGCCCTATCCTTGATTACCCTTTCATAACTCGTGTGCTCTGCTTTTGACGTAATTCTCTTAAAGGGAAGGAAAACAAGGTGGTGGCTCATACTTAGATTCCTTTTTTTCGCTTTTTAACGGTGAAGCCGGTTTATGCTTTGCGCTTCGTTCGCTT
Organism: Hetaerina titia; assembly: GCA_037158775.1. Taxonomy (NCBI): domain Eukaryota; kingdom Metazoa; phylum Arthropoda; class Insecta; order Odonata; family Calopterygidae; genus Hetaerina; species Hetaerina titia. The sequence goes on from CM073769.1 coordinate 23,847,985, forward strand.
GAAATCGGCTAGGTAACGTTTTATTGGAAAGTATTGGGTCGAATCCCTCTATGGTAGGTTCTATTTTCCCTCCGAGCTCGTGAATATTTGTGTTTCCCTGAGAATATCTCCTACAAAAGGCAATTTGCAACAGTGCCCATTAATGCAGAAATCATATTTAGAAAGTTCATTTTTACAACTTAGAATACCAAGTTATTGATTTTTTGAAGTCAGTGTGCATTATCTAATGTATACTTTTGTTTTAGTCACATCACATCTTAACTCATTTTTGGCTTAAAGTAGTAACGGTTTCTCTTCTTAAACCATTTTCTTCTTCCTAGTTTCTTGGGAAATTTCTATTTAAAATGCAGTTTCCATAGGTAGGATTCCCGTCGTGAGCGATGAAACTCACTACATCTGCGAATTATTGAAGAAACTATAGGGTATGTAGTGATCGTCCGTAAATGCCCTCTTTACCGATGAGTTAACTTGGAAAGTGCTTAATTAGTTTTTTAAAAATGAAGACGGTCATAAATTTATAACTTTCATAAGCACAATCAACTTGGTTATCCTTTTTAGCGGTGCTGCAGTGAGTTTATTTTATAAGAGAACTCCCAGGAAGTGCTTTCAAGGGTTATGGAAGGAGAATGCGGTGAAATTTCCATCAAAAGGTATTTCAATATTTCATTGAAAGACTTAACGAATTTATGGGGGCTAGTTAACTGAGTCCTCCACTTCATAGTTAGTGTAGCGTGTTCACATTAACGGCGTTGTGATTTTTTTCATACTATTTATTATGCTTACATTTATGCTCGTAATCTAATTACTCACATGTTTCCAATGTCACAACGTTATGTATTGCGATTTCAGTATTTGAAAGTCTTGAATTTTATAACATGATGTAAAAATGTAATATGATGTAAAAATGAAACATGCCCGTAAACAAAAAGGAAGAGTAGAATCCAACCCTTATGAATGTTTAAAGTGGAAATCTGTTAAACACGAAGAATCGATTACGGAATTTTAGAAGAATAAACATGGCAGGGTCAGTTTTGGTAAATGTAGCACATAGATGTGCTATGAATTGTATACGAGTCGAATGAAGACACCATAGCCAATGTTTATGCAAAATGAAAGATTAGTAGGTGAATCGGAACACATAAAATGCGTTCCTCGTTTGGTGGAACAAGCTACTGGATGAATGTGCTTACTTACACGTACTGAGTACTGAGGCGAATGGTTTTTACACTCTGAAATAGTTGCATTGTAATGCGCATCCAGCGGATGACTCCGTTAAAATTTACTGTCGCGGTATCTCCCCCGGTTTCTTGTAATGAGTACTCATAGTAAGAATAGATGATCAGTGTTAAATCAGGGTAGTACAATGAACATGCTCATAGCAAAATTATTTTTTTAACGTCATTTGGTAAAATAAATAGTGAAGAAGTTCAAGCCAAAACAAATTCATTTCCTATTTATGCTCTGGAAATGGTTCTTACTTCTTTATAAATTGATCACTTGGAGAGCACGATAGTATAGAAGTCAGATCAGATATAATAAAATTAGCTATGTAAACATCAAAGCAGAAAATATATGCAACTACCCTTTCACGGCCCCCGCTCATGTAATTGTTTCAGCAACAAAAAAACCTCGTCCTGTTGGACGAGGCTTTTTTATTGCTGTTAGGCTGAAACTGTTCGTTAGGACGTGTTTTTTAGCTTAGATGTCACTACGCGGCCAATCATAGAGGATACTGGGGACTGATGATTAGACTTGCGACTTGTGGAGGAGTCTCCTGTATCCCATCACTCCGTGCGCTTTTCCTATGGAGACTAAAGTGTTCATTAACTTGATTTTCTGGAATCTCCCTAAATGAGAATGCATGGTTGAGTAGATTTAGGGTAAGGAAGTTACCTCAAAGGACTCACAGGGGCACACTCACTTGCTGAACGCTAGTGAACCAATAACTGCATTATAGAAGTATTTAGCTCCTGGAATTGACTCTTGGGCTCGTAAAACTTATATCTGTGTTGATGTACCGTGCTCTGCTACCATGCTCAGGTATTGGCATTCTCTCAGCGTCGTTCGTTCGAAGGTATTTCATTGATTTAAAGTGTTAAACTTTTTATATGTTCCTTAGTAAAATTTCATACCTTCTAGAATGATTTCTGTTCATTTTATATTATGGTATCACAATTTTTTTGACACTTAAAATCCCTATCATAAACTTTCTCCATCTCCATGTTGAAATTATTTTTAAGTAATGAAGTTAATTTCATTTATTCTACAAAATAATAAAATACATGATATAATAGTTACATGCATAGTGTCAAGTTCTTATTTAATTTATTGTATTATTATTGGTATTCCATCGGTAGCGTTACATTTAGGATGGACGCAGCTTATATCAGAGTACAACCATACATTTGCTTGCTCTCCAAACAAAACGTGGCGTCTGATATTGCAATAAGCCCCGCTTCAATTCAGCATACTTCCGTCATTCCATCCAATATGTCTATCCACTTCCGGCTTTCTCTCGCTTGCTTTAAGTTCTCCCCCATCTCATTCCTCAACATTCCATTACCAATCAATACGTTCTGCATCTATCTTTCTTTCCTCCTTTGGATTTCTTCCAACAATCCTCTTTCCTCCTCCACCGTGCCTAGAACTACCTTGTTTGTTTTCCTTTCTGTTCATTTCACCTTTTTTTTCCGTCTCCACACCCACATTTCAAGAGGTCCCACTCTACGTTTATCATCTTGTCTTAATGACCATGTTTCCGCGCCGTACAAAACCACACTCCATATATATTATCAAAATTAAATATGACGCAATCATTTTTCTCAACATTTCATTCATTCACAGCGTTTATATATAAAAAATAGGTTTGGTGACTTACCGCAAAGAGGAAAGCAAAACGATGAATTGTTAAATATACTGGGCAAAGAGAGAAAGTTGCTATGTGGAATTCGAAGTAGGAAAAAACGTGAGTGGAGAAAATGATGGTGTGACGTAGGAAAACTTGATAGAGGAGAGAATGTATGGCAAGTGTGGTAAAGTAAGGTGGAAGAAAAGGTTATTTGGACGACGTGAGGGCAGGTAAAAGTTATGAGGAAATGAAGAAGGGAATAACTTTTGGAAAACGATTTAAGTTCTCACCCTACTATGTCTATGCGTCGATGGCGTGCATGCAGTCGATGATACACTAGTTTGAATTGGAACAGGTCTTGATGCACTTGGTACGTTTGAACAGTGACTGCTGCCGAGCAGTTTATGACGTAACTTACTCTAATAGTACGTATTTGATCAGCGCGTTTCCATAATGAAACAGCCATCAAATAACGCTGTTAAGTCAATATTAACTCTTTATAGAGTTCAGCAGCTTGGTATTAAGCGTATGCTACGTTCGCTATAACGTAATGGTTACTTCATATCAGAATATGCCCCCCGTTTTGTGACATTTATCGAAACTATTTTTATTTGGTTATATGCTAAACTCGCGCTTAGAATTTTCGTAGTCCAATGGGAACGTGGTGTCGAGGATATTCTTGTGATCTCTCTCCCTGGAGTAAATTCATGTCGTCGTCATAAAAAATTTGTGACCCCCATAAATTAAGCGATCGAAGCATAGGCATATTTTTCTCTCGCAGAGCTCTCATGTAGCTCACGTTCAAGGGCGCCTGAGTGTGGAAAGGGACGGAATTGATGGCATCGATGCAAACGCGTATCACGTCCAGGGTTGCACGCTACCTGAAATCAAATTGGTGAGTATTACGCTGAAAAAATATCGTCTCGTGAAGCCGAAACCTCGAGCCCCAGGAAGTTCCGTATTGGGATTCTCGGCTTCTCGATTGAAATTTTCTCTCGGTGCAATATTCATCCTGCGCTCCGTACTTGGCGCACGTTGGCCGTGGATGCGACATGAGTGGTAGGGGAAGAATAGATGCCGAAGTGCTTCTCATTGATATGCTTGCTAATTATTTACTGATGCGTATACGGAGTATCGTGATGGTGCGGTGGCTAACTTACTACTTCCCACCCAGAGAAGCCGGATTCGAATCCCAGAGGTGGCAGATATTTATTAGTGGTATCCCAATCCCTACTTGAGGTACTTTGTGGAGAGCACTTTGAGTGAGTACACCGTATGTGGAATAGCACATTAAACTGCAGACCCCATGGCGCCTTTCGTTAAGAGTGTGCTAATGCCGACGCCGGGTTTCTCTCCACCCTTCCTCCTTTTCTAACCATCCCTAATGGAGCAAATGGCCTTAGCTGTCGGTCGCCTCACCTAAAGATACTACTGCCATATGCATATGCTTACTTTCTTTTCACATGAGTTCGCCATTTTACCAATTTGATTACGCTTGTTAACATCTACTAGGCAAACCAATTAAAGGGTGTATTGCATTGTTCTATTAAACGTATTACTATCGACATAGATACTTTATATTTTTCCCTATCCATGACTAAAAATAAAACGTAGGTACACTATGTAGACAACTTGGTAGTGAACTTCTCTGGCGTAGAGGTTATTGTCATTAGTTCAGTTGATAGAAGTGGCAAAATCTATTTAAATGTATTTTAGTAATAATATTAAGCAGTTACATTCTAAGAATAACAATGAAATAAATTGTACAAAGGTAGAAATTTTCAAGTATTTTAAATTAGTGTACCCTATCATTCATATTTTGGACCGAATCTTGCTTGAAAGTAATCGCTCATTCTTCCACATCCATTGCTCAATCTACACCGCCGCCACGGCTCTTCGTGTTCACATTCAACTTTATTTTGCCTCTGAAATTTTCCTTCGGACTTCCCCATATAATTTTCTATTCTCTTTTTATTTACATTATATACCTAACAAATAAATTTTTTCGCAGGACCATCCCAAGGTATAACATTCTATAATACCCTATAATGTTTCATGTGTACTTTCCCTTTTCTAATTATCTCTGTCGTTTCTCACCTAATACAGCCATATTATTCAGCACGTATCCCGATCCATTAGACATCTTCCTCTATGGTATACTTTTCTTCAGGCTTGTTGAATCGAGTAACGTGCTCCCTTACCCCATTTTCCACTCAAATCATAAACAATTTTCTCATGCAACGTTAAAAATAAATTATTTTCTGTATTTCTTATCTCCTACATTTAATGTTTTTAATGCACTAATTTTCTACCTTATCCGCTAAATACAATGTAATGTTTTGGAATTGTTAAGAAATTAAAATATGTTGTTCGTAAGTGCACTTTGAGGATGTTTAGGCTAAAGAAGATAATGAAATTGAAGGACATCCCTAATTAACTGTTAGTCTTAAAGAAATAAGAATTAAGTAGAGCATCTTAGTACTGTTCCTTATTAAATAGTTATTTATGACAGCCTATTAAATATGTTTGTAGAAGTGACGGGAGGAAAAGTATATGCGGATTTCAAAAAAGGGGTTGATTGTAGGTTGCCACTGTGTCATTTTTGGTGAGGCTTAGAAATGTGTTGGTGGTTAGTCAGTGTGTCCCAAATATTGCCAAAAAATACCTTAGCCGGAGGACCAAAAGATGTTGTATGCGTTGTGCTAATGTTTCATCTTTCTTGCCTTTACATTGATGGTAATATCTTGTTTTTAGCAGAGGTTTCCATGCTAATTTTGCAAGATCTGCATTCTGGTCTAAATTCACATAACTTTACGCAAGACAGTGCTAGCATCAACATTTCTTTCTGGGTGAAGATTGTATTGTCTAACATCGTGTTCAAGTATTCCAACTGAACGGCATGATGAAGAAGACGAGTAAAAAGCTTTTTAAAACATTTTGGGTTGTTGATTAATATTTATCGGAGGAAGCTTCAAAGACGTCTATAAGTTATTGCCCCCGCAACTAGGTGAAATGAAAGATATTAATTTTTTATTCATATGATGAGCACTTTCCGTAATGACACGAGTCAGGAGATATATTTCCGTTTTTGCCATGGATACCAAATGAAGCGAGAACGAAAGGGACAGCCGGCCAGTGAGGCGATGTTCCCCACTCTTTGCGGTTTACAGCCCAAGGGCTCTATTAAATTACTTCGCCTTCTCTGCTTCACCAGTGGTGACGAAAATTTAATCATTTCGCGTGACAAAGTTTGTCGGAAAAATATTGTCGTATGCGTGATTTCTTTGCGTGCAAGCATGTGTTATTTCATTGCGCATGCGGAGTACGAAAATAATTGCGTAATACCCTTGGCATTGCTTCAGAACTTATCAACGTGTGGTATATAAATTTCGCTCTTGTCCGCCGGAGTGGAAAATATTGCTCGGAATACCCTTGAACTTGGTCAGTGATTTTTTTTCGAGTAAATTTATTGAGATAGCGACGCCTCTTTTGAAACGGAGATGTTTAATAGCAGACCTGATCATTAAATGTCTAGGAAAGTTTTTGGCTCCATTACGTTTACATAAGGGGTGTTGGGCGCTGAGTGACTTGTTCGGAAATTAGTTATCATGGGAGAGGAAATGGAATATAAGGAGATTATACGAAGCGAAGAACGTTACACCCGTCCCTTTTCTTTTTCGTGTCATCTACACAGACGACAGAAGAATGTCCCTCAAAAGGATGCAATTCATCCGTCCCCTCAAACCTTGCCGAGAGAATTAACCCGGAAGTCTCCGACAACGATTCCTCTCCTCCCTCCTATAACTCGGCCTCTCTCTACATGGCCGTCGGAATGGTGGCTTGGACAGGACCAAATGTCTGTGTGGGTCGTGAGAAGGGCAGGAGGATTGCGTGCGGGGAGTAGAGGTGGTTGAGGAGTGGGATGAAGCGGAGGTAAAGGCGGTGGCCTATGGCCGAGTGTAGGATGGTCTTGTTCCTCTCCCGAACAGATGGCGCCGACGGTACTGGTAATAGGGGTGGAAGAAATTCGTGGTTAGCCCGAGGAGGATGCGGCATAATGGGAAGTGCTGGATGAACTCTCGCGTCCATGGTGTGGACGAACTGGATTGGGTCATCCCTCCCTCGATTCACTTCCTCTCTCGACGGAGTAACTGTGTTGTCGACGGCGCGATCTTCGTGACTCGCCTTTTCTGCAATGCCTCTTCGTTTCTTTCGTTATTAATAATTCGCCTTCTTTGCTGTTCGATCGAGGCAAACAACAGGGTTGAATTTGTAGTTGTATGTGGATTAATAATTTCCGTTCCACCCACTCCGATAGTTCCGCTCTTTACTTGCCCGTGGGACATTAATGAGATTCTCTTTTTTCTCCGTCACTGGATGCACGGCCTTCACCAGTCGACTCCGTTTTTCCATTCTTCCGTCGGAATTCACGGAGGAGAGGAATTTCCCCGTTGCCGAGAGCCCTGAATATTTTGGACTGCAGTCGAGAAATTAGGTCGGGCGGAGACGGGTGTTATCCCGAAAAACTTTGTTGTTCCTGTGAAGATTTTTTTGTTGTTTTTGATTGTTTTGAAAGTGAAAAAAACAAATTTGGAGCCTTACACGTTTTCACGAGACGTCACCGTAAACTAAGGACGAGATGTCCCAGTTTGCCCTGCAAAACCGTGCGATGGGCCGCTGTCTACCTCTCATGCGTGAAAAAAATACTGCTTACCACTGCTAACTCTGCCTAGATAATTGAATACAGTTTTTATATCTTTGGATTTCATTCATCAATTTTCATTAAACTCTTCGGTTGACAAGGGTTTTCAGGGATTTTTTTAATTCTTTTAAAGTATTTGTTACCCGAGATAAAATTTATTAAGACATTCGCCATTTACACCATTAATGCTTGTACATTTTGTGAGAATGGAACTCGATTATTGACATAATAATCAAGCTGCAAAAATCACGCAAATAAATATTTCTTGGTACCATTGTTTCAATAATATTATGCAGTTATTTTTTCGTAAGAATTGATTGATTTGTCTCAGAGGTTGTTGTTGAAACTGACGACCGAGAATATCCTTGGATTCATTGGCCTACTCTTTAAATACGTCATAAAGAAGCCGTCTTTTTCATGCTATATTCAACCCAATTTCATGCACTATCAAGTTTTCCGTGGTGCATCTAATCGTCCTTCCTCTGCCCTTTGAAGCACAGTCGATTGACAAAAGGACTGTGGTCTAGCGTTGCCTTCTGCTTGCTTCTATCAATGTTGATAAAGTCATTTCTTATCAAGTTAGAGTCTCAGGATCGGAAATAATATCATGTCAGAATCACATTTGCTCGTGGCATCCTGCGAGGCACTGTAAAAGACCGATCCGCCATCCATCTGTGATGGCTCTAACATCCTCTTTCCCTCATCTAACTCACTTTGTCGAGAGTATTGATCTGCTTTAGAACTTCTCTGTGGATTTTGCGCTCCCTCAGGCTACAGAGAATTCGAGAGGTTCCTTTCGAGTTATCGAGGCGACGAACTTTAAGATCACTACCGTGCTGAAAGTAGTCATGTCAAAGAGATAAATTAAAAATCCGTTCTTTCATTTGTCGTTGTGCACAATTGACTGAATTCTTAAGCGCAAATACTTTTCGTGAATGACGTGACCGAAATAAAATCATATGTTCTCGTACCAGAAAGAAAGGACGTATCTCTCAATGTCCCGTTAGTCAAAAACTTGATTATTCCGATTGGTTTCTTGTAGTGCGCCCGTTTAAAGCATCAAGGAAAAATATTTCTAATTCAGTCTGACCGAAATCAAGAGTAAATAATATATTTATTCTTTTTTTTTCACGACCATTATTTTGACGCATGGATTGATAATTAGGATACGTTATGAAAATATTCTTGCGGAAAATAGGATAAGTAACTAGATTTACTACCAGTTCTTAAAGAATTGCTTTTTCCTCCGTTTCTTTGGGATTTTATAGCAAATGGGATAGATGTATCCAATTTTATGATTAATTTGTCAGAGCGATTAACTTAAAGAATAATTTCATGTCCATCCTAAAAAATAACTACCGATTGCGTGTCTTCTGTGCCACACTGTTGTCGGCCAATAGATGTTTTCCTGGAATTTCTGGAATTAGATAACCTCAATATAAAACTTTCGAACACCCTTAGACTTATATTTACTGCTTTGAATAGAGAAAACAAAGTCAGACACGCATTATAGATTAAAAATAACCTTCAGTTTTGAAATAAAACGTGCAGGGTCGACCGAGAGAAACAAAAAAGTGAGTCACTGCGCGAGCGAGCGGGGAGGCGAATCGGACGAAATAACATCGGTCCACACGCCAAGAAAAACTTGGCGGATGAAATGAACGAGGTGTTGAGCGAAAGGACACGCGTAGTGAAGAGAAGCACGTATTATTGACGGCGTGGAAAGGGTGGGGGGAGGCCGACCGCGGAAATGGCGCGACTCGACCGATTGGGTGGTCGAAATTTCGGTGAAGGGCTGGAGGGATTCGGGAAGGGAGAGGAGGGGGCACTGGGAAAGAAAGTGGAAGATCCCTGGGTCTGGGACTCCCCGCCACCATGACCCAAGAAACGGTTTTGATTTCGAGCGACCGCTGCCCGTAATTTCCGTCTTTTCCCAAAAACAACGCCACTGCATTGAACGGAAACGTTCTATTAGGTCGGCTCGATGGCAGCGGGCGAATGTGAAGGGCGTTGTTAAAATCTGACCCGTGAGGACGAGGCTTAATGTCAAAGGTTACGAGTACGTACGTATGCCTCGGTGATTTTGTTTCCCTAATCCATATGGGGGCCCACTTTTCTGGGAAATTAATCTTCATGCGGAAAAATTGAGAAAAAAAGTAGCAACAAAAATTGAGGCATCTCCTGCAGGTCTTTGAATTTGTCGTTATTTTTGTTGGCACAGTAAGAGGATTGATCCTGAATGTTATTCAAGCCAAGGCTAATGAGTCCTTTGTAAGCCATTATGCAAAATGGATACCTCCATATGCCTCATATGAATTGAAATGGAAACAAAAAAAACACTTTGATAAACCAGAGAACGTCCAAAAGCGTTTTTCCCAGGAAATATTTGTTTGGAAATGCATTTAGAATGTGTACTTTTTCTCCATATACCTTTGTCAATAGTATCAAAACCAATTTTCATACATCTGGATTAACCTATTCTTCCATTAGTGCCAGGGTGGATTCTTATTATTTTATAACTTTGAAGTTTATTTAAACCGATATTTCTATGTATAGTTCTTAAACTAGACCTGAAAATTTGATCGCTCTGTGAAAATGAGGAAAAATAAATTTTAATTTCCGCAAAAGATAAATTAGCGTTTCATTTCATGCGTAAATTACGTTTCATTTTTTGAGCTGTGGAAATGGGACATATTGCAGTGGTAGCCACGTAATTAGCGAAGGAAATTTTATTGAGCCTCTAAATCGGACTTTCAGTTCCAATTATGTGTAAAAACATCCTTAGCGAAGAAAAAAAAATAAATGCTGGTAACTGACTGACACTTCATCATAGATTTTTTATTTTTTATGAAACATTAGATGTTACAATTGGTTTAATCTGTGCGTCTGATTTCTTTGAAAACGGCAACATAGATAGTATAAGTAATTGGAGTTACTTAACCGGCTGACATAGTGGGTTGGAGAGCCATGAAATGTTTGCTCTTTCATTTCTTTTTATCCTAATGTATTAAATGTAGTGTGTACGCTGTAGTATCGTGGAGTAGGGAACTTTTGTATTCATCACCCTCCGCAATTTTATGACATCGCTCCTTATGTACGAAGTGTGCAGTTATGATTTTTATACGTGTATAATCCTGTCCCGCTACGTAATGCTGAACACAGACGAATTAATTGGCACAGGGAGTTTTTGTAACGAATTTAGATTTACTGCGACCGTTGTAATCTTCAGAGGGAGTTATGCTTAATATCCCTTACTAATTTTACTAAAACGCTGTACGAGTCTCTTTTTTCTAGACAAAGTCTTTCATCGCTCAGGTGTATTAGGGATGCGCCTAAAGGTTACAACATAAAATATAAATAATGATCTGCATTACATGCAGTATAATTACAAAAAAGGAAGATACAACAACATAGATTCATCAAGCACCCACTCGTAAAAAGTTAACGAATAATATCTTATAATGGCGTTTTATTTCTTATTATTATTCAAGAGCACAGTCGCTGTTTTTTGCTTACTCTCATGGTTGTACATTTTCCCTGCGAATTTCCAGCTTCAGTTCACCTAAAGTCGTACTCATTGCTTCTATAACATTCTAATTATTTATTTCTTCCTCTGTTCCTTGGGAAGCTTAACATTTTACTTGAAATTAGTCCTCCCAAGCACTTAGATTTCCCTTGGACGTGTTTTCACATTTGTGATACTCTTCTGTGTGAATTAGTTAATTAAATACCAAGAAAGAAGCCAAACCTCTGTCGCTCTTTCTTTTACTTTTTGCTTTTTCCGCACTTAATTTGTTTCATTTTCTTAAAACTGTGTTTTAATCAGGCATTTAAAGTTTCCAGGCGGTCCAAATTCCCTCATTGTCTTCAGCAGGACAGAAATAAGATATAATTATGATATATATTCGTATATTATATTATATATTCGTGTTTGATTATTCAATAACTAGAATTACCTAGTTTGATGTTGATACGTATTTTGATCTGATGCATGTGCTGTACTATGTAGCCCAATGTTGAAATGTAAGCCCAATATTTTATTATGAGCTTTCAATACTGTGCAACCATCAATTACCTTCCGATATATCTTCAGGCTGAAGCTTTTTACAATATATTGTAATTATTTCCATTTGAATCAGATATATTGTCAAGCAAGGGGGGCAAATAAGGCAATATTTGCTCCCGTGTATCATCCTGTTCAAAATTTAACAATTATTTTTGGGAAAGAGGAAATCAACTCTTCATTCATGGTGGATAACATCCGACAACCGATATACGAGCTCGTACATCGTGTTATTGCATGTAATTACGTAACTCTTTTCGAATTTTTGAGGTTGAATCGTCGTGATGTTGGTAATACCCATTTAAATTATTCTTAGGTATCTACTGTGCGAGTATTATTGCCATAGCATTATCAAATAAGCTATACTTCGGTAGTTTAGCTTTACTTAGCCAACTGAATTCATGTCTACAATTTATGCATTTAAAAAAATGATCAGTTAAAACATGAAGTGATTATTTTAATGAAGGATATATCAAGTTTTCATGCTGTTCTGCATCTCCTTCTTAAAAAATAAAAAAAAATTGAAATGGTGGCCTTGAACCTAAGGTTGAATTACTTGAGGTCCACGTGTATATATATTAATGCTAGAGAATATAATTAATCAATGTTTAAATGAACGATCCAATGTGAGGGAAATGAGGAACACCAATTTTGGGCATAACTTGATGTGAAGGACGCATATTTCTACCACACTAAATATTAATGCAAATTTTGAGGCACAATGGGGAATATTTTGTGGCCTTTAATTTAACATTAAGAAACTATTATCCACCATTTTCTATTTATTTAATCCTACGAAATTATAATCTAGTTTCCGATTGGGCATTGCATTTTATGCATTCCCTTTTTAAAGGTGGTTTATTTGTTTTTTTCTTCTCTTTTTCATCTTTATCCGTGTAACGTGTATTTCACAGACTAATTCCCATTCCATTCTTCCTTCCATTGTTTGTGTTAGCGATTGCGTGAATAATGTCGCCGGCTAAGCTTCCACAGAAATGGCAGGGACCTCCTAGTCACAGTAGAAGTGTGGCCAAGAGCCCTTTCAGTGCCACGACGCAACCCACCCAGTCACCCACCGTTCTCCTCTCGCTACATTACCGCCCTCCCTTTCTCTTCCCTCGCCGCCGCACAGTCACCGCCCTCGAAAACCCCTTGTCTCTCCGTCTCGTCCAATCCCCTTTCAGGCGCTCCCTATTCTCTTTCCCGGCAGCCTCTCTCCCGCTCGAAACCCGCCTGCCTAACTCCCTCCTCATTTCTTGCCCGAATCCTCAATGGCAACTTCATCCGAGGGAACACGGCAGGGTCGGGCGGGAAAAAAACCATCTCTTTTGCTCCGTGGTCATGTGCTGCACTCCCGAAACCATCCCATCGCCTCTCCCTTCTTCCACGAGCGACCCCCTGCCTCCCCATCGCCCACACTTCTTTTCCCTCACCCACAAACGCCCACCCAACTCACTTTCCTTCCACCCAGGCCACGTCACGAACGCACACAACTGATGAACATGCCCTGGCCGAGGGAAGCAGATCGATCCTCAAGGATTACATTCGCCCCTGACCAACTTGTACCTCTCTTAACTCCATCTCTTTCATTCCTCTGCCGAATCCTCACTTATTTACGTACAGGTATCTTTAATTTTCAGCCCGTTCTTCATTGCACTCGGTATTCTCTGATCACCAAAATCCCGTGGATCTTTGTTCATATTTTTTATAAAGCCAGTAACCGCAAAGTTTGTCGGAAGCGGTAATGTTCAAAGTCTCTGCCGCGTCGAGAGATTATTTAGGTGCCATTTGGAGACAAATTCAACTTATTTGTTCTAAACTTCGTGCCTCAACTAACCTAACCACTTAGAATTGGGCTACTCTGCTCTTATTCCTAATACATAACCTTTTTAGCACAAGATGGAACCAATATACAGAGCTTTGTGAGATATTTCGTCAGATTTGATTAAATATTTATGATCGCTTTAAATACCCTAATGAGTTGTTAAAGTCCTGCATAAACGCCTTAACTTTTGACTCTGATGGCTCTCCAGAACTGTCTATCTTCACTGTCTCAGCATAACACACTTTCAAAATTACCAACACTTAATCGGATCATTTTATTATCAGGAAGCATTTTACGTACGATTAACATTTATCCCATAATTTCGCTTATGCTTTGGCCTTCTCCGCTTAATACATTATTCACCCATTTCTCTGTTTATTACTTCATTTCCTTTCCCGTTCCATTCCCTTTCGCAGCATACCTCGACCCTGCCGCTTTCGCGTCATCTCTCGGAGAATTCAATTCCTTCCATCGCCATGGTTTATTCACGTGATTCCATGTGATTCTCTAACTCTTCTCAGCAACGTTTCTTTCCCTCTTTATCTTTCATCCATTCCTTCCGTCGGCCTGTGCGCAGATGATTTTTGTGTCCGCTTACGCGGATAATGCGATCTCCCAATGCATTCCCGTTGCGAAACATATTCCTTTTTTCCCCGGTGAAAAAAACCACACGCCACCATCCCGGGAGAAATTTCTTCCCTCCTCCCTCCCTCCCTCCCTCCCTCCCTCCCTCCCCCGTCGGACCATACCTCTTTCAGTGCCGTGGTTTCCGGTTACGGTGTCCTCCAAGACGGGCGGAATCTCGGAAGTGGAAGCAAACCTCGTCTTTCTCCCCACCTCAGCCCTTCGCCCACATACCACCTCCCTTTTCCCGACCACCCTGAGCCGTCGTTTCCCGCCGGCTTCTTCTCATTCAACCCCCCCCCCCCCCGCAACCCCTCCCTCGCCTCATGTATCCCTCGATCCGTCCGCTCCATCTCTCCCTCTTGTCTCTCTTTCAGTAAACATTTTCTCAGATCGCCTCCTCTCGAGAGAGCACACTCTGGCGGCCTGCTCGGATTACGCCCCTCGCCCAACCCATCCCCGCCCCTCCCGCCCCCCCCTCCACCCTCGTCCGCCAAACTCTCCTCCTCGAGACATGAATTCCCGTCGGATGAAACCAAATTTATGTGTCCAACCGTGCGACTCACGCAATATGGGCGAAGGTGTGAAGTTGTATTTTTGGCGCCAGCGTCACGCGATATGAGGGGAGTTTTTTTCTGTTGTGCGTGTTGACAAGTTATGTTTTTATTATTCTCTCGTCGCTGGGATTCAAAATTCTGTCCGCTGCTTGAAGACGTATGATGATTGGATGGAAAAGTCATTTATTTTCACATTCTGCAGTATTCATCAACGGTTTTAAGTATTTTACCGGGGTCGCCTGTTCCTCCAATTCTCCATACGGGAAGCATTGCTTTAATGGAAGATTACGTAATAAATTTAGGCCTCTACAGTTGCCGTTGGAGCCGTTTCAACCTTTTAACGTTAGAATTAACTTTTCAAAATTGTTTCAAACCTCATTGAATGGAATAGAACTTACCTTTAAGAATGAAAGGTGATGCTTGTTTGCATAATAACAATTATTGTTTCTTGGCACTACATTTTATGGAATTAATTCAGTTATAAAACCTAATCGTATAATTAAATCATCATTGCTTAGCGTTGAAATAACATTAAGCTTTTAAAACCTGGGATCACCAATCGTGTGTTTCCATTCAAGAATTTCGTCACCTATCCAAGTAGTTATCGCATTTACAAATAACCAATCGTATCTCAAGTTAACTAACTCACTTTTAAGGACAGACACTTATTTTGAGACTCTCTTCAGTATTCAGGAGAAGGAAGGTGTTTGTCCTCCTGGGCTTACACTGAAGTGTTAGTGATACCAAACCAAATTACGGCATTGATAAATCTCCCATTCAACTATGAGAAATTAAGTGAGGCCGAGGGCGATGAGGGGAAGTATTTCCTATTTTGGCCACAATATGAATACGAAGAACCGTCAATCAAAGTCAGGAAGGATTGTAATTGATTGTGACTTTCGCCCCGTTCAGTCGAACGGGGAGAAATTTTTAGTGAAGGAGAATTCAAGCCGTTCTTGGGTTTATGTGGGAAAATTAAGGTGAAATGGGAGATATTGGTTTTGGTGCATTAGCATGAAGTCACAGTTTGTTTGTTTATACCTAGGTGGAAACAATAGAAAGGGATGGGGCCATTGCCGTTGTTTGCTCTCTTAAAGCTGCTTTGTAAATGTTGATGTTTGCATCTATATTATTGGTTATGTACAAGCGTAATTAAATTATGTTTCCTTGTGGTTACACATGCGCACCAACGAAGAAATTAAGTGAGGACGTATCTTGTTTGTATTTTGTCGCAGCGAGTTAATATACCCGATGTTTGGCCTTCCTTGATTTTTCTTGCGTGCGTATTAGCAATATGATTTGTGTTCTTCAAATTATGTTAATTATCTTTCTTATTCTTTTGGTTCTTCTCAAATAATGAAAACCATATCTCCACATTTCACTCCATATAATACGCATTTATCTTCATTTTTTTATCTTCTTTTTAAGATTTCCTGAAACATATTTCAGTTTTCAATATCTGGAAATGGAACATTTTTTATGGAGAATTTTTATAATCTTTCTTAATCTCTTGAAAATATAGAAAAATTTCTTTTAAAACTTCTAATTTACGTTCTTTGGGTATGTGGATGATTCTCTATCAATTTCTCTCAACCAATTCCTTATAAATTATGAAAGAAGACCCTTTGCTTTTCCACATAGAATATTTTTATTACGACCTAGGCTTCGTTACAGCTTAACATCTTATCTATGCTGTAACGAAACATAGGTCGTAATAAAAATATCCAATGTGGAAAAGGAAAGGGATTTCTTTCATTACGAAGGCGTTTCAGCATGTTACGCCTGAAACTGTGTTATTCCATGGAAAATATTCAAAGTTATACTGTTCAATTAAATTTGACATGATACGTATGCAAGAAAAAGGGAGAGACAGTTTCATACTTTAACGAGCCGTGTTTAATTTGAAACAGAGGAATGAATTTTTTCATACGATGACCTTATTAGCCGTTATGCACAACAGAATTCTTCCCACTTACGTTGGAATGACATTGGTTTTACACTAAATTATACTTTTACTCTACTGTTGCAATGAACTTTGTCATTAACTATCAAAATCAAAGGAGATATTATATTTAGGTGCCCTTCCTCGGCAGTTATCAGTGAGCACCGAAAATTTCACGTGTTTTATCCTTCTGTTTAATACTTTTTCCCAACGCGGTTTCGCTATTTGACCATATTCTGCACTAATAGCATAGAAATATCAGGTATTCCTCGAATATTGCCTCATTTCCGTAGCAGTGGGGTAATTCCTGTAGTTGGAATGGCCGGGGTAACCCTAGGAAAATATGGTGATCGCACGAACCCGCCCACCCTGATCCCTCTCTCTCTCTCTCTGGGGGTAGAATATAGTATTCTCCCCTGCATTGTGAGGGAGTATGTACTCACCGTAATCAGAATGCCATGCAAACACATCCAAGGTTGAATTTACCAAATTACTGGTAAAATGAATTCCATTGAATTTGCTCATCCCGTTTCAAGGTGAGTTTGAAAAACACCACCGACGGCACATATCTCGGATCTCTTCCCAGATGGTATTGGCAGAGTAAATAACGCCATCGCATACAGCGCAGCGAGGGCAGGATCTCGTATCAACCGTTGACGGCGACGGATCCTCTTCCGTTTTTGCTCCCTTTTTGCCCCTGCGTGAGTGCTCGCTCCCTCTCTGGATTATCCCTTAATTAACCACGGGATCGAATAATCTCGTTCCTTCAGGAGCCCTCTCCCTTCTTCCCCCTCCGTCTCTCTCTATCTCTCCTCCCGCCCCTCATTAGAAGCACCCTTCCGCCCTTCTCTCCGCCCCGCGCCCTTTTCCTTTCGCCTCGCAGCTCTTCCACTTCGTCCCATGACGTTGAGATCCCAGGGTCAAATCTCTTCTCACCGCCACGGGACCGTGTTGCAGACGCCCGGGATGGTTTCTTTAACCCTTTGACGTTCTCTCTCTCGTCCACCGTCTCTCTTTCTCCGCCACCCTTCCTTCCGCTCTCTCCCTCGTCGGTCCCTCCGCTTACGCTCTTCCAGCTTCTATCGTACCCCTTCGCTTGCATTTCGTATCCCTCTTTTATTTTGCCTGCCCTTTCATCCGAGTGTCCTTCCTCTCTTTTTTGCTGTCCCACCATTCCAATCCCTTCGCGTGTAATTCTTTCCAAAGTTATCAGACATGACGCACGAGCCCGCTCTTTCTTACAATGATATATTATATTTTTTCCCGACCTTTACCATGATGAGAGCTGTTGCCACGGCAACGTAACATCTCATTATTCTGTTAGGTTTTCAGGATTTACTAGTAATGAAAATAGTCCTTCGCTCTAGGAAATATTCCACGGAGTTGTAGTTGATAGAATTCAAAAACTGTTTCAAATGAACCGAGCTCTTTTCTTGTAGTCTAGGTACAGCTAAGGCTATAAATCTCGACGAATCAAAGTTAAGTACATACATATGGTTATGTATATACATATGAGTATATATGCTAATATACATTTTACCCAGCGGTACATGAACCATTCTGTCATTTTTTTTATAATAAATGAAACATTATGCATTTTAATGAAAAAGAGGAAAGTACGCATTTACCTTCCCTATTTTAATTAAAACTCCTACCTAAAATTTGCTGCCTGTCATTTGGTTTTCTCGTTACATTTTATTTCTATTTCTGAATTTCATCTTCTAAAATAGTTGTGATGTTTTTTGAAGTTATATTTGTAATGAAAAAATGTTACTTGATTAATATTGTTATAAAGTATTAATATTATTTCATGTTTGACTTGGAATTATATCCTGTGAAGTTTTAACTTCAAATAAATACATTAATTGTGATAGGAAATATATAAAGAATCCAACCCCCAATGAATGCTTTTATTTCCATTTCTATTTTTGCCACATATTTTTCAAATTCACATTAACCTAATACTTCCCAAAAGACAATGCCTCTTTAATGCATCCTAATTTTATTTAAACGATTTCTTATTTAACTATACAAATGATATCTTCTGAAATAGTTAATGTTTTTTATGAATTCTGTAACATTTTAACCCTCTTAACTCTGGCATGAAGAATTGTGTAACGTTTATACATCATCGTCACTTCGAATTCCAAGTAGATTCATGAATATAGAGGTAGCCATATTTTGGCTCCACACAATATCGTTATATGATCACTTTTTGATCACTCATTTTAAGTGGGCTATTTACTTGTAAGTTCTCTGTAGCCCTTTTATATTTTTAAAACGGTGTTACTGAGCACAAGTACATTCTGAAGTCAAAATTATATCAGTATTAATTTTATGCTGATAAACTGAAACATTTACTCCCTAAGGAATCGTCACTAGGATTAATAAAAAAAATGAACACCGTGTAGTTCGGTTTGTGTCGCGCTAGTATTCATCTATCGATCTACTCTTTCCACTTTTCACGGGTCTGTTAATGCTGTTTCATGAAACGACTGCTTTTGAAGTATTCTATCTGCGCCTATTATATTTTTTAATTTCTCAACTATCGATTCCTAACCTTACCCGAGCTCTTCACCTTTTCTCAGAGCCACTTGATCGTTTATTATTCAGAAATCTGGTAACCGGGTGTACACCTCCCGGTCCATACTACATGCGTTCGGAAACCCCCAGGACTCAACCTAGTATTTCTGCCTTGCGGAGCAAACCTTGGCTTTGTCCTCATTATCAATTACGCTCTCCTCACCATTTCCTCTCTTACATCTGTCTCCCTCTCCGTCTGACTTTTCGTCTCCTAGTATCTTTTCATCTCTCTCCTTTACGCGTCATTCCTGCGAATCCTCGCTTTTCTTCTTCCTTTAGCCGCGCTGGGAGCGCGGAGAGTAGCTTCTTGCCCGCGGCTGAGAGGCTTGGGGGGGAATGAGGGCGGAGTGCCGTGTCGCATTCCCGGAGTTGAGCGAGTAGTTATTAGCGTTTGGTCCCGTTTTCTCTTTTTCCGTTTCCTTTCCTCTCCTTTCTCTTTTCCCGTGATAACCAACCCTACCGACGCTTCCGAAATGTTACATCTCTGTCACGCGCGCGCTTCCTACGTACTAACTAATTATGATTCTCAGTTTGAACTTGACTCATCTCCGTCCTCCCATTCCAATCACTCGAAGCTTCAAGGATTTAATTTTCATTGTGTTCTTTTTTTCTTTTTCCGCTTGCCGTCTTTCATCTAGATTTACTCATCCTGCATTTTCTGTCATATTCTCGTACCGTTGGTAATACTTTTTTTTAAATATTTATTTTTTAATTCCACATTAATTCGAAAACAGCAATTTGGCATAAACATCGGACTTTTTAAAAATGATATAACAATGTATACGATTACAAACACCCAAGCTCTAGATGGAGAATAACCCATCTAGGCGAGAGTCGAACCCGCGACTTCTGGGAGGCGATGACGTTACCCCGCCGCCACCGGGGCAGGCTTTTCTACCCTCTTAGGATTTAGGTGAGCGACTTTCCTCGCTGCCTAGTTTCATTTGATGTTGGAGGCTAATCTCAACGAATGTGGTTGTGCAAAAGGATCCATGTCGGGCACTCTTCTCTCCCTTTGAGAAGAGTGAGCGACAGTCGCCATGTAGAATATCTCGTATATTTTATTTACGCTAAATCAGTTTTATCTCAGTAAGGATATAAAAAGTTTAAAAGTCAGCGTTTTGCTTTTAAATTTTTGTAGTTTAAAATTTTCCCTTGGAAAGATCTCAAACACAATAATTTCACTGGGCGCTTCCATCCGTTTCAACCAACCGCCTGGCTAATGGGGAATACCAGGGAACAAATATCAGGAAATCGAATTGTATCAATCCACCATGAAAGGGCTTTTGATTTCACTCCATTGAAAGCTGCTTTTTTATTATTTTGATGATTCTCAGGGAGACTGACTAAGCGGTTAAATATGTGCATGGCTCTCATGATATTTGACATAGTTTTTCAAATGTTGGCTCTTGGGAAAAACTGTTTTTTTCTGTACATCAAAGGCTGAATCAGTTGAAGTTTAATGGAAGATCAACTTAAGTAAAGAGTAAATTTTCACTGTAATAAACCTTCCATTTATAAAACCTTTGCCTACCCCCACCCCTTTCAGGCTTCTTACACAAAATTCTCTTCCTCCCTCCGGGAATTTGTGACGGTGACTTGCTTTTCCTTCGCATTGAACGCATTGCGTTGCTACGAGCAAGTAAGTGGCTTGGATGGCATTTGGGCGCGCCGCGGGGTCAACGTTGCGAAGGATTCCAGGCAGGACGCCATCCACCTTTCATCCCGCCTCCTCTCCATTCGCCTCTAATGCGAACATTTCATCTCCACGTTCCCTTTGCCTGTTTCATTTTGCACCCGTCTTCTCCTCCCGCATTACATCTGAGGTGGTCTTAAAAAGATTTAAGGGTTTTCTCCGAAGTTGGAGAAGGATGTGCTTTCGAGGAAAATGTGGCCGTGTTACGGGCGCGCAATCCGCCGCCTAGTGGGATAAGTGGAAGAAATATGGCCGCGCCGCGAAACCGAACATTAATTTTTGGCCTGGAGGTAATGCCTCTCCTGAGATAGCGTCGAAATCAAAGCACTGAACACATCTTCGTTTCCTATTCCCAAAACCTTAATCCCCGCTTACAACCAACCATCGTCAAAGCCTTTCCTTTCCCATATTTCTTCATTGGATCGCAACCTTGCACCAAAGATGGATGAACTGAAATCTTAAATGAAGGTCAGGAATGTTTCGCTGATCGCAAAATTTAAAGTCGGAACCTTTAACATGTACACGGGTTATTTATTTTGCTCCAATTTGGAGTATACTTTTTTGGGCGTAGTAAATATTTGTACATATTTTTTGTACTTTACGTTTAAGAAATAATTAAAAACGTTTGGTTTCTGTGCTTTGTATCCTACATATAGTAATATAACTAGCGACTATGGACGGCCATTCAGGACCAATTTATCCGTGCGGCTGTAATTGACTTTAATTCCAATTATAGGCCTTTTTATGTACGTGGTCTGTTTCTTCATCATGGTTTCGTATGTGGGGGGCCAGTTTGACTTCCGATTCTGCTTTGGACAGTTGCGATTTGGTATTGCAAGGCAATGCGAAAACTCAATTTGGAAAAAAAGAACTAATGCACTTTACAAGTTAAAACAGAGCAGTTCACCTGAAAAAATGATGCAAATTTAAATTTGGCGTGCTGTGTCTCCAAACAGATATGTATTTTCAGATGTATATATCATTAAGATTAAATAACATAGTTCTTGGAGGTAAACATAACGTAAATACGTTACTACGGTATTAAATTTGCTCTTATTGAGGCAACATAATCTTGAAACATTTGTTAAATTATTTTATTCCAATAAACCATTTCAGGATTTGAGCTTCATACAAAAATCCCTTCCATTGATGACTGACAATCATACTTCTTTATGAGTTCTGATCGGGAGTCCGAAAATTCATTAAACTTCATTTGACAATAATTTGACTTTAATGTATGCCCCTTTCTCCGCCGGGTATGATTAACGACCATGGAGAGTCACCCATTTGATGCCTATGAAACAATTACTGAAGTCATTCTCGTCAATTATTTATCCTCCTTACCAATATGATTATGTCATTAGCAGCGTGTAGTTTGCTGAATGTTTTTATGTGTATCTGCAAGGATCAATGATTTAAGTTTTTTTACTTCTTGTATTGCTTTTTCTGGCGTCAACATTTAGTATCATACGCGGCTAAGTACAATACAGCCATATACTAATTTTTGCCTACCCTCTCTTCTTAAGTACTAGTGTCACAGTTGGTCAATCTAGGTTGTCCTTTCCACCACTTGAAGTTTTTTTATGATATTATTTATAGATCGAATTTCCCATGGAATATCTGACATCCTGATCTCATCAAAGTTATCCAACTCTTTTGCTACGTTCACGAAAATAATAAAGGTTCACTTATATTTTTTCCAGTGGTGTTTTGGCTTGCTTAACTTGATGAGAAATCTCAAAGCGGTTAGATTTTTTCAGGCTTATTTTTTCCTAAACCATTGTTATTCTTCTTACATGAATTCTTCTGCCATTTTTCAACCCGTCTTTTGGTAATGATTTTCGAGCATTTTCTTATTTTGCTTATAAAGACGCAATTATTGAAGGCCCAGCCAAGCCAAGCTGAGACACTTACTCCGTAACAATAAGAGCAAAAGTTCTAATGGCTTTTTTCGAGTTTCCTAAATGTTGCAAATTCCTGCACTTTTAATTTTATTATTTTCATTGGTTAAATTTGAGATGTTACTCACATATGGCTGGCTTGCGTTGCCCTTTCTTTTCACTACTTGCTCCTTGGTGCCTTTTTGGTTTTCCGTTTGTTATTACTAGACAGACATCTACCTTCAAATGATCTTTTACTATTTTTAACTTGTTAAACTTCGCGCTGAAATTCCAGCCCGTTTTATTCCTCGAGTTTCCCCTCTTTCCAAAGATTTTACTCGCCTTTTATCGGTTTCTTAAGCAATGCTGTCTCTTTACCATCGTATAATTGAAATCTCTGTCCGTATCAACTCCTAAACAGTTTCTCCAGAAATTATCTTTCTCTTCAAACGTTGTATCCGAGGCAGAATCAACGTGATCAACTCTTTCAGTGGAGGCCAGTTCCACTAGAGTCCATTTTATGTGTTCTTGTACGTTGGGTATCTCAGTGCGCTTCTTTTCCTTGGTACTATTCAAATAATTTGTTAGTCAAGGTAATTTTGAATATTAAATTCACCTTACTCTCTCTTTTTCTATTTCAACAACCCAATACAGATTTTCCTACACATTCACCTTCTGACCTTTCCTCGATTTCCGCTTTTCTAACTCTCATGATTAAAACAATTTTGCATTTTACGATCTTTATATCTTCCATCATTTCTTTATTTACTTATTTTTTAATGTAATCTGATATTCTTGGTAGATCTCTGAACTCTTTGGTTTCTAGAGATTCTTATCTTTTACCTCTCTTTATTGATTCCTGATGTGTTTTCCGCTTTGAAGGTGGTGTTTGCGTCATGTCTTTTAAAAAATCGGTCAACTCCATCAGTTATTTCTTTGATAACTTAAAATCATTGATTTTATTTTTTATTGTATTTGTACCCTGTAGTTTTCTCTTCTTCTTCAGCAAGGTGTTCTGGGTCGCTCGGCAGCAAACACCATTTGAAACGCAGAAGGGTTAAATTCGTCCTTAAGTTGCCCTGGGTGTGAATATGCGTTTAGGCAAATACTTGTCCTTTTTGTGGGTTTTCAGGATACCTTATGTATGTTCACGGTAGCTGTCATTCTTAATAGTTAGGAATGTGTCAAATAAGAGTTGGCTTATCATCCTGTTCTACCTCTCTGGTATATTTAACATTGACATATTTTCCATTGCATGAATTGGAATTTGCTTAAGCTGCTCATAATTTTATCTCCAGGAAAGAAAAGGAACTTCGACGCATTGGTGGTTTTTGGTGTTGAGTTAATATTCATTTCTATTTAACGAAAATTACGAGTGTAAATTCGCGATAGCTTTTGGTATGAGAAAACTATTACCACTCCCTAGGTCTTTTCGTAGAGTTTTTCCCTACATTTAAACTTCACCGAGTTTACGCTCATCGTTGCTTGTACATAATTGTTCAAAAATTACGTAAGTGGAGGCCAGTGTGGTAGTTCTTACCACCGGAACCTCTTCAAAACGCACACAAAGTTCCCTAAATGATGTTTTGTAGACTTTGCCATTTTTTTGGTCAGGCTTGAATAATAATCGTGATAATTTTTCGTGGTAAATTGAAGCAAAGTCGTTTATAGAATACACATCTTATTTCATGATAATTAAAGTCCATGTAGAAAACTTTTTACTATAAAAGGCTAGAATCTTCTTATTTCTAATGTTCGGTTTGCCTATATTTGCGATAAATTACTAGGGTATAAATTGGAAATTAATGACATAATAAGGCGATGCGGAACTGATGGCGAGTGATTACATCGATGATTACATACGCAAAAATCACAGGTAGTCCTTTTTTTTCAAACTATGTCGACTTTTCGCCCTTGGAAGGAACGTGCACCCGATTAAATATCCAATTTGTCGGATTCATGACTACTACGCGACAACGGTTCCCCTCCCGGTCTCTCTCTCCCTCCAAAGCGATTTGAAAATTTCCCATGCGAGTTTTCCCGCGGGGTATTTGCGAAGAATTTCCTCTCGGGACTTCAAAACTGTCTCCAACGTGTCCATTGTGTTCGCAGTTGGAGCCCATCAAAACTGAGATAATCAGCAAATGGGAGGGGAAATTTCATTTTTCTATCCATTATGAAGGCCAGTTGGCCCGTCGTCCAATCGTTGCTCCCGCACTGGTGGGAATCCGACAGCATCGCTCCACCGCTGGGTGAGAATAAAACGCAAAAAAAGTGTGAACGAGTGACAGTGACGCGGGTTCCCCATTCGCTTGGAATAATGATCGGAAAATTTTGTTGCGGGTGCGACATTACAAATTTGGCTTTTTGCTTACGTCCGTAATTAGTGAATGCAGAGAAAAGTCGGTAAAATTTGTCAGGATCGTTAGATTAGGTCTCAAGATGAGCTTGGCGAAAGATGAAAAAAATCAGAATAAAATATTTCACTTGCCTAAGGAAGGTCTCAGTTAAAGAAATTTTGACGTCCGCATTATTCTGAGCATTATAAGCCACCTACGCCAAAAGCGTTGATTTAGCCTGAGGTTGATTTTTTTAATGGTCTCATGAATTATTTGAAGGTCTTCTTTAATCTCTGAGAGAAACCAGATGTTAAGTAAGGAAAGAGTCAGTTGATACCAACTTACTTTTGTATGTTGCCTGATTATCCATCGCATGGAAAAGCAAATATAAATGCTGAGGAAAAAATTATATTTAGACTATATGGGATAAATAATTCTCAGGTCAGGTCATACGTCCTCTTTAGATTACATAAATATTACTTGCCTTTATATATACGCATACACATGTATACATGTATATGATTATATGTATATATATATATAAAACCATAAACACAGTAATCAACCCGAAGGTCGGTTTAGTAGGTGGTGGTAGAGCTCATCCATGTACCAAGCCCGACGGCGTGTGAGACCACCGCGACCGGCATATATATATATATATATATATATATATATATATATATATATATATATATATATATATATATATATATATATCTAGTGGGTAGAACGTTGCACTACTGACCGGAGGGTCCCGGATTCGATTCCCGGGCAAGGCACTCTGGGCACCTGCAGCTCCACCCAAGCTAGTTGATTTTGCGGGTACAAGATCTTCCTGGGAAACCATAACCGGCACAGGGAAAGGAACTGGCCCCCCTATCCTAATGTGTGAACAATCACACGCCATCGGGTTTGGTATATGGGTGAGCTCCACCATCACCTACTAAACCGACCTTCGGGTTGATTCCTGTGTTTATGGTTTGAAATAGAAAATATTATTTTTTATACACACACATATATGTATATATGTAATTGAATTCTGCAGGAGATAGGGGTTAGTCATCACGAACACATGGTTTAGACACCACAAAAGGCGTAGGTACACATGGAAAATGTCAGGTGACTCAGAAAGGTATCAGTTAAATTATATTATGGTTAGGCACAGGTTTAGGAAAAATGTGTGTAAATTCGTACAGTTTCCCAGGAGCGGATGCGGACTCAGACCACAATTTAGTTTTTGTGAAATGTAACGTCCGTTTCAAAAAGATTAGGCAAGGGCGGCGGGTTAGGAAATGGAATGTAGAAGCATTAAATGGATTAACGAGGAAGGAGTATCAGCAGGCTGTAGAGGAAATGATGGATGACGGTAAAGAGCTGAGTACTATCGAAAACAAATGGGAATGTATCAAGACAGTGATTTCGAAAGCCGCAAAAGACACTATAGGAACCGTTAACGGGCAAAGGATAAAGAAACCATGGGTAACGAATGAGATGACTGCAAAGATGGAGGAGAGAAGAAGATGGAAGAATGTAAACACAGAGTTAGACAAAATGAAGTACAAAGAGTTAAACAATAAATTGAGAAGGGCCACAAATAAAGCGACATAAGAATGGTAGAAAACGCAATGCGTGGATACGGAAAGTTTACAGAGGAAGGATGAAATTGGTGCAGTAAAGTTAAGTTATTATCGGGAAGTAAGAAGAACTGGAGGTAGGCATGACAGTCGGAGAGGAATTCGTAAAATCGGTTAGGTTTGCTGATGACCAAGCATTAGTTGCTCAGTCAGCCAAGGGGTTGCAAGCATTGCTGAGCGAATTGGGGGTTCAGTGCGATAGATATGGGATGAGAATCAATATTAATAAAACAAAGGTTATGCGATTTTCCAGAAAAAAAAGGCTAAGCGAAACATTAAACTAGGAGGGGAAAAAATAGAGCAGGTAGAACAGTTTACATATCTCGGAAATGTTTTGGACAAATGCGGTTAAAGTAGTAGGGACGTAAGGAGAAGAATTGCGCTAGGCAAGGAGGCTTTCTCAAGGAGTAGGTAGTTGATGACGGGGACGTTGAGTAGGGAGGTTAAGACAAGACTCGTTAAAACTCTGACGCCGTAGCTATGTACGGCGCGGAAACGTGGTCGTTGAAGCAGGAGGATTGAATAGATTGGAGGCTTTTGATATATGGGTGTGGAGAAGAATGGAGAAGGTGAAATGGACCAAGAGGAAAACATATGAAGAAGTACTGAAGATGGTGGGTGAGGAGAGGGGTTTGTTGAGAGAAATCCTATGGAGGCAGGAAAAATGGATGAAAGGCGTATTGAGCGGGAGTGGAATGTTGAAGAAGGTAATAGAGGGGAGAATGTTGGGCAAGCGAGGAAAGGGCAGGAACAGGATAGGGATGTTCGACGGGATGAAGGGAGGAAAGAAGTACACAGAGATGAAGAGAGACCTGATGTAGATTAGGTTGCTAAATTGGGTTTTGTTTGGAGTTTCAAAATGTGTATTTGATAGTTGTGTCCATCCAAAAACCTATCTTAGCCGGTAGATTACCCAAAAAAAAATGTGTATTACACATTACATAACATTTGAGAATGTCTCACGGACGTGAATAATAATGTATATTGAATTAGCACTTGTTGACAAAGACAAAATCACAGAAACACACAAAAAGAGAAACTCTC
Organism: Hetaerina titia; assembly: GCA_037158775.1. NCBI lineage: Eukaryota > Metazoa > Arthropoda > Insecta > Odonata > Calopterygidae > Hetaerina > Hetaerina titia. The sequence goes on from CM073769.1 coordinate 23,875,722, forward strand.
ACGGTATCGAATTTTCGGTGTTCTACCCCACCTTTCTTAAGAAGAAGGACAGAAAAAAGATTCTGTCCTTCTTTTTCTTGAGAAACATGGTGTAGACCACCGAAAATTCGACACCGAGTGAGTTTCTCTTTTTTTGTGTTTCTGTGTATTTGTCTTTTTATACTAGTGCTAATTCCATATACATTTAATAATATATATGTAAATAAATTATTGACATTTAATATTTTTCTTAATTGCGAAAACCATATGTTTCCAAATGCTTTGTACTTATGCGTAATTTTTCCGTGAACTAAACGTTTAGGAAATTCTTTGTCATTGTTGACTGTTAATGTGAAAATGAAAATGAGACAAACATCTACATCAACATAAATACCCTGCGATCCACCAAAAAAGGTGTGTCAACAAACTAGTGGCCTCGGGCTACAAAAAAATTTCCAACCATTCCACACCCTTCTATTCCACGTCCTCTCTTCTATTTATTCTGGTGGTGATCAACACAAATTACCCAACACCCTTTTACTCCTGGCAGGTCTTCCATTTGAGAATGACTCGACCATTACATTTTCAATTTAACCCCTTTTGAGTGGAGATCGATTTTCCTTTTTCGGCCTTTGATAATGACTCTTTCGTGTGTGATGTTTAAAAAAAAGTAATTAGTTGAAGAAGTGTACTGAGTTATTTCGGCTGCTTAGTATTTTTTCACCGCAGAATGCGAGAAATTAAGCAGCTTCCTTTGCGGTTTTGTAATTCCTCTGAGACGGGTGTAGCGGCTATCTTTTAGTCCGCCCGCGGTACGATGAGTCTCTTCATACGATATCACTCAAGAAGGGTCAGCCAAACTTGGCGGAAGCAAAGTGACCCCGTGTAGGCACTGTGGAAGATAAAAGAGCCTGGAGGGAAACCTTGCGGCATTTAATGAAAAGCATTAAGGGAGCGGAATGAGATGGAATATGAGAGCCTGGAAATGGAGGAGAGGATGGAGGAAAAAAAAAGTTTTTAATGCCGCGGTCGCCCTTCTGGAAGTGCTGTTTCATGCTCGCTCCCTCGGAGAGCCCACGCTAACAGCCACCGCACTATCCATGAGATCCATTCCTCTCAACCTGAAGTATTTCTTCCGTCTTTCTCATCCCCATATGCGCTTCCCTCCCTAGTATCATCATATAAGCATCTCCATACCAAGTCTCATTCGATGTTACTTTTGGGAATATATAAAATACTACCGTAAACAGTTACTTGGGATCGTGAACAGAAAGCGTAAAAAGCGTTTCCTCCCACCAAAATACTCGTATCACTCAAACGTTGAATGGCTGACAATTTATAAGCGAGAGGTGTTAGGAAATATTTTCGGTGGTCCCAAATGGGATATAGTGGTTTCGTGTTAAATAGGTACCTTCATGCGTTAAGAAATGCAATTTCACCCGCTTTACTGGCTTTCCGGGCGAATATACGTGCTCACGTATCACTTCAGCTTTTGAACCCTCTTCCCGAGACCCTTGACTCGTATTTCTATACGGGGGCAGTTTCATGAATCCACGGTATCCATTCCCCGAGGAAGCAAAATATTGTTTCATTTATTTAATCGCTCCAAATGAAATGTTGATAGAAAAATATTGATGCTGCTGTGGAATCAAGCTTTCAAGTGTATGGTTCACAAACTCATCTTTTTGTTCTTCAGACTTCTTTATATCAAAGGTATCATAATTACGAAATGTAGGTGTAATCGTAGTTTAAACAAATTGATTTTTATACAGAACCTCGAAATTTCCATCTTGTATAAGCAAGGTGACGATTGACTTGGTCCTCAAATCTTAGAGTTAGTGAATGCAGAATAAACCTTTAGGTGAATATTATTGTATATATTTAAATGCTGTTTTTAACCATGATCGTGACTGAATTTATTGAGTATTCATAATGTTGGTTTTTTTTATTCTGGCGGTATCGGAGGATATGAAATCTTCCTTCGGTATTAGCTCTTTGAAATTGGTTTACATTTTGTACAGGTCATACGTTAGGTGTATATGCTACAAGATATTGTTTAAAACCATTGGACATCTGAAACATTACCCTGGTACTTTCAAGCGTTTGCGGATTGAGTTGACTTATTTGAAGTGATGATAGCATTGAGTGATTGCAAAAGTAATTTTCCGAGTAGTTTTGTTAACATTAACTTTACTCGTGTAAAAATAGTCATCATTACGTGATATATGGTAGGAAATAACTTGTTTAGAGTGAATATTTGGGTTATTTACTTTCTCCAGCAAATAAATGTATGTCAACACAATGTATGTTGACTAAAATTTAGTTGAAACGCTTCCATTTACTTCTCATACCACCAAGTGTTTTATCAAACGTTATTCGAAGGAAAATTATTCTGTACATATGTTTTGATATTAAAGCCACGAATTGGCAAAAAGTTCGTTTTTGCATTTGTTGAACTCATAACGCAATATCGGAATGAGTATGATTCTTCCATTTTGTGCAAATGAAACAAATCAAGATTAATGCTTTGAAGTCGTCTTTTTGTGTGAGCATACCGTGTATCATTTACCTTTCGTTTTATTGTTCTGCCAATGGTAAAATGTAGCGATCAAAGTAAAATATAAACTGATTATTATTTATTAATTTATTCGTATTGATATAATTCCATTCCAAGGGAAGAATATTAAATATGTTTCAAATATTAATATTTAATATTTTAATTCTTAATTCATTTAATAGTTTAAAACTGTGATAACTAATAATTAAATATCAATTAACTGAATTGGTTACATATTTTTGGTAAAAATTGAAAACGTACAATGCAAGTATATTTGAATATACTTGAATATGTTTTCTTCTAACAGTGGCCTTTCTTTGATAAAAGTAAGAAAGCTGGAGTTGCATTTATAATATAGATTCCTTTAACATAAAATCTTCGACATTCGGAAAAAAATTCGAATGGCTTTTGGTACATTTTACGTAGGTCCGAGGTACTTGACTTATCCTTTTAATATCCTGCGTTAAACAACTTGTTTTGAATTATTAAACCATTTTTTCTTACTTTTAATACATCATGAACATGACTACATCACATCTTTCTACGTAGCTAATGTCTCTTACTAGCTATGCAAGTTTACTAAAGATCTCCTATCTGAGCACTAATTAATTATTTAGCAATTAAGCTCTGCTCCTGGAATCACGTAAAATGAGACGGTGTACTCTTTCCTCTTTAGACCACCCCATCCTTGTATTTTTTTTACGTAATTAAATTGGGTAAAATTCTTTCATGCGAATATTTTCTGTAACCTTTCATGTTTTAGTATTCAAAGTTATGTGCGGAACTTCAAATTTTAATTTTTAAAATGGCGAGTGTAACATGTAGAACTTCCGTAAATTTTTAATTTAAGTTTACGCTCATCTTTTCAAAATAAATATCAGTGTTTCGGTTGGAAAATCTTACAACTTTATAGTAATTGCGATTTAAAAAAAAACAGTCCCCTAAAGATTAAATCGGAATGTCTTGAAGAATCTTGAGATAACATCGCTTATTCATTTTAACCTCGTCACCGTATTTTTCGCACGGCTAAAGGGAAAATAACTCCAATGACCCTTTATTTTATAACACAGAAGCTTATTCGACGAAGTATTTTCCTGCATAGCAGGATCTGTGTGTAAGTTGAATGGTCTCTGGAGAGAGACCTTAGAAAAGCACTTTGTGATAGGCATTACCGTACCTGATTATGGTATTTCTTTCGTGAATGTCTCCCCGCCCACTGCTTTCTTGCTGTTGGAGAGATTACATCGGAGAGATTAATCTCCTCTTCGTTTTCTGGCCATCTCCATCATCTACCGCCCTTCATTTCGTCACGCGCCATCACCCTCCGCGCTTTGTCGCATCTACGCCTTCCTCTTTCACCCATCCCATCCATTTTTCTCTCTCTGTATATATATCAAACACTCGCACACATACATTGCCCTCCGTCACTTAATTCACCGCCACAATTCCCACCCGAGTCGCACATGGGCCGTGAAATTTTTGCAAGATCACCATCGCGTTTCGCCACTAAGTTTCTCAGTCAGAGCAGCTTCGTTTTTTTCTGCCATTCATTCTGGCGCTGAATGCCAACATGCGATCGGAGCCGCAAAAAAACGTGCTCCAAAACTGCGAGCTTGCCAATGTCGAAGAGAGAATGCGTATTTGAAAACGATACGGAAATATATGGAAAATAATATGATGGATATTTTATGGTTGCCTTTTGTTGCTACTCTCTGGTACATCAGCAAATTTCGAGAATATTCTCCAAATATTGAAGTATAAGCAGTAGTCCACCGACTTTGGGTAAGTCTTTGATTTTTGCCGGCACTACATACGCTTTGCCGCATACTACTGTACACGTAAACTTTAACTAAAATAACATAATCTAAGATTTATAACGAATAAGAAATCGTTTAACTTCGTACAGTAACTTATTCTTGAGATATGCATACTTTATATCTTCCTAAAGTCCATCCAATATTCCAACTCCTTTCCTCCCTCCACCTCGAATTCTCAGCATTTCTTATTTTATTACCGTCTTCATCATTCCATCGCTTCTCATTATCTCTTGCTTCCACTTATTCTACCTTCTTCGAATTTGCCCCAACAGATGTTTGTCTTACCTTGCGATTGCTAGAACGTAATCTAGTGTTTAGTTGGTAGTCCTTTCGTGCATTTTATTATCTCCATTCTTCTTTACACCCACATCTCAAAAATATCTAATCTACAATTATCCTTTTGCCTCAGCGACGACCCCTGTTGCCTTTCGAGCCGTGCAAAACTACGCTCCATGTTAAAGTGTTTACAAGTATTTTCTGTACGTCTGACTTAGGTGTCTTTCATTAATTCCTGACTCTTCATGATCGCCATGTTAACTTGCGACATTTTTCTTTTCATTTCTCCTCTTCTCTACCCAACCTCCTTTAAAATACTTTCCTACCTGTTCAAGTTTGTCTCCCGACTTTAATGTTTATCTAAGTCTTACTACTTATTGGTAATGCCATTACTTAGGTTCCTTAAGAATTATTCTCCCCTAACGCTTAGTATCATACTGGATATATTCTACGCGTATTAATAATTGTAAACCTCTGGTTGGCTGGCTAACTAAAGCTTCATCATACGTAACTCTAACTGAATTCTCACCGAGTTCTCCACCTACTTCTTCTCCAATCTCTAGTCCTTCCCATGCCTTGCTTCCCATTTCAATTGGAAAGAAGAGGACATCAATGTCTTTCTCCTCTACCTACCCTTGACAATCCCGTTTCACCAGCCACACCTGTATAGTCTGCGACAGGTCTCGGGTAAGGTGTCTGTCACCACATTATACTCCTATCTTCTGCAAAATATTAATTTATTCTGCCTCCTGCCGAAGGGCTATCAAAATCCAAGGAGCGTAGAAAATATCCAGGTGATATTTTACTACTGATTTCGTTATTCACCCCTCTCTAAACCGAATCTTCTACTAGTTACTAGCTTTCTCTTATTCCCATCTTTTGTTTTTACTCGGAAGTGATGCTTTTCCCGCGTGTGCAATCACGCTTATGCATCTGTACGAGATGTATAAGTGTGATTGTAGTTTTATAGCAGTTTTAGTAGCCGTAGTAGTTCATAAGTAGTTTTTTCTCTTTTTTGGGGATTGGTATTAATATGGACCTAACGAAGTCTTACGGCCAAATTTCTCCCTCGTGAAAGATAATGATGCTCATTAATTCTAAATATAGTTTTTATCATCCTGTTGGCTCATGGATTTCAAAACTTCCTCTTACTCCACCAAGTACAGAAAGTTTCATTTCGGAAACCGTAGTGGTATTCAAGGGCCAAGTACAATGCAACGTCTAAAATGCAGGAGAAAAAATACCAACCAGCGAAAAATATCAAGAGAGAAAGATAATTAATTAGTTTTTACGGCAGCTTGATGTTTATGGCGTCTATTTAGATTGAAAAAAGTGACCGGAAGTACTTCTAAACACAAAAATTGTCAACTACAATCAAATTCGAAAAACGTTTCTCAAGTTAGTAATACGAATGATAATTTTTATACTGAAAGGAATATAATGGAGGATGGTAAATTAGAAAGACAAATAGACAAATTATATAATGGGAATAATCAATTAGAGTAAAGTAAAACATTCCCAAAGTGCAATACCAGCGCAGTTGTTGGATTAAATGTAACTGGAATGAAATTGGTTATTATTCAAACGGAAGCTTATAGTTTCTTGAAGCATTCCTCTGTTGTCGTACCATTCCTTCGAGGAGGTCGTAATAATGCATCCCACGGTATTGAAAAAAAAACTATATTTACATCAGGTAATTTCATTTGAACATTCCTTTTTTTCGATTAAGGCATGAATCGTTGTCTGCTGCTGCTGGGTGATACGTAGCAATGGGCGCCACCTTGAAACGTAAATTACATCATGGACTCATTTCCGCGCGAGGGAAAAGGCTCGTGAGATTCACCGCTGCTTAGGTTTCATGCGATGTAACATTGGGAATGTGATTGATTTTCTTTCTTTTTTTTGGTTCCGAGTTGATTGCCGTTAGGACTTGCAAAATGCTGCCGCCTGGGTCTGCGGCGATGAGGCCATTATTGCAGCTGGGCCGAGCTCCGAGGGAGAAGGGGATAGAGAGAAAGGGAGAGCTAGAGCGGGTGGGGAGGAGGCACTTGGAAGAGAGGGAGAGGGCTTAGGGAGTGGGTGGGCGGGGCGGGAGGTCGGGAGGTGGATTGATGGAAGGTTAGTATCGAGCCCGAGTCACTCTCCCTGCGGGGCTCCGGGCCCTCTCGCCCCCAAGGCCGATGCCGCCGCCGACAAATGCGTCGGAGCTCCCCCTCCTCTTGGTCTCGTGGTTACATTGGGTTGCGCAACCAATATGTCTCTTCCTCCTTCCCTCTCTCTCTATTATATACATAAAATATATATATATATATATATGTATATGTGTATATATATATATATTACATACATATCTCTTTCTCCACTACCATTCCTTTCCTTCCTCCTACTCTCCACTCATTGGTGTTCTTTTTGGCCGTGGCCACAGAATGGGGAATACCTCGCATCGTCTCCTTGTGGGCGTTAAATGTTTATTTCATTTTCGCTTATTTTTCATCAGTTGCTTATTTATTTACATTTCGGCTCTAGTGGGAAAATAAGCAAGGCTAGAAGTTTTGTTTTGATACTCGAGAACTAACATCAGGAAAGAAAACTGCGCTTTCCCTCGCAACGTGTGACTACGCATGCGGGTTTAGATGTGGCCATCTTTGAGCGAGCATCATTTTCCGCATTCCAATCGGGTTTTGGGTCCCAATCTGTAAGCGGCGGTAAGGATATTTATTACTTTCCATATCGTGTTTGCTCCTCGTAGTTTTTATTATCTTACGTTTCTCTACTTAATTTGATTTATGAATGCAAACCCATATCTTGAAGATTTTTCTAGGATATTCGTGTCTATATTAACGGTTAAATTGCAATTCATACGGCAATGTGAGTCAAAGGATTGTTAATAATCTAATGCGTACTCATGTATTCTTGCTATTAATGAAGTATTAGCAAAAGAAGGTGCAATTAACATCAATGGTTTTCTCTGCAAAGTTTTTTTGAGTGTAAAATAAATATAATTTCTGGTTTATTAATAATATTTCATCATGCTGGTCAAATCAACTGATATATTTAAACATATTTAACCTCCTCGCTTCCTGAAATATCCTTAAGGGACCTGTGCCATACAGAACACTCTTTCCTGGACTTACCTTCTTACCATTCGCTTTTATCCGGCAGACTCGTTGAACTTTCTGTTCACCCTTTATCCTATTTTGAAACATCGAGTGGATCATTATTAATTCATCTTATATCTTAATTAGAGTTTCCTTTTATTTTTTCACAGTCGCTTCCTTATTTGTGCATGTGGCCCAAGAAAGGAAAAAATATAATTCTCCTGTAAGTTTACCCTATTATTGCCAAAATATTTTGATGGAGTGTCATGTTTATATAAAATTGAACTCTCTAATATCATGTATCATCATCCCCTAAGTCCTTCACGAGTCATACTTGCTTAACTGCGGTTTGGTGGCAGCCATAGTGGCGTTTGACTATATTGATAACTAAACCCTAGATTATTCCCATAATACTATTTTTCCATTTTATATACTTCATATAGCGTTGCGAGAAGCAAAACTAACCATATTAAAATTAAAAGGTTATTTGAAAAAAGTTATTAAACTTTTCTACATTGTTTACATCATATAGAGTCTATATTTATGGTTCATGGTTTTTCAGAATTAAATAGGGTATATTTATTTATTATTATTGATTGATTGATTATTATCACATTTAATAATTATTTCCTTATAGGTAAAAAGTTATGAAAATATATTTTGAGATTGCTGAGTTTACGCGTGTATAATTATGGAGGTGGCAATCTTTGCATTGTTCTTAGAAAACTGAATAAGATTTAGAATTTAAATTATGCGTTAATAATAAATTATACTGAAAGTAGTTCAACTTTCATAGTTTTTGATTAAAAAAGTTCTTTCCATCGTTTTTCAAGATTTGGAAACGTTCGTGTAGTTAAGTGTTGATATTTATGAAAAAAATAGCTTTTGATTTGTATTGCGACCTCTCTCAGAAAGTCTTAACTTCTTATTTATATTCCGTCTTATACAATAACTACCCTGATATTTCCCTTGTGTCAAATTTCTTAGCTTAGAATTCCATCTTAGTTTTCACCCTACCCAGCTCGTATTTCGTTAAGCACGAGAGGGAGAAATGTTAACCCCTGGAATTGCGTCCTTCCTTCTTCCTCCTTCCCCAGCACATCCTCTTTGCTGACCCAAACTCCGTCCGTCTAACTGCCCCCGTTGTTTTCCGTCCCTTCGCCTCTGGCACGCTGCGTCACCCGACATGTGGAAGTTAAACAATGAGGAAATTTTTTTCATGTTCATTTTATGTCGCTTATCATAACTCTAAATGAAAACACATTACCACCTTGCAACAACATTGTAAACTTCTAAATAAAATTTAATTATAAATTTTGATGTGTGTACGTAAAAAAGAATTTCCAATTTTCAACGAGTATAACAAGTATGTGTGATACTTTAGGTGGTTAATGAAGTTAATGGAGCCATCGTTTCCATTACCTTAGCGCTGCAGACGAATTAGTTTGGCAGACAAAACATATACGGTCCACTTATAAATCTGCTTCTGCTGGGAAACTTGATTATTTTTAATCGCAACGAGAGTTTTTAATTCTAATGTCACTTACAAAGCAAAGGTTTCTCTCATAATTTTTTAATATCCTCATGCAAGGTCATTAAAATATATTTTTTTAACTTGGAAAGTTTAATCACCTGGGAATATTAATACCTTTAACTATCTAAAAGACGATATTTATGTGTGCTCTTTATCACTTGCTTTCGTATTCCCTGAAGTTATAAGGATTTTTCAGCATTTTGATTATATAGCCAAGCAGTTTCAAATATGAGTATAATGGATTTTAAATGATGATCGAAATTGTATGTAGAATATTTTCCACCCACTTGAGTTTACATTTTTACGTAACATTTTCAATTGTTTTGATGTTATTAAGGCAGTTATTGTGCAAATAGTAATGAAATTCAAATTAATATATTCTAGGTTTTATGATTTTATTATTTTGTCTATTATTTAAAGGTGTCCTTGTGCTAATGAGAATACTTTGAAAAACTCTGCTGAGATATGAAAACACAAGACAATAAGATCAATTGAGAAAGTGAACTTTTGCAGGAGAAACACTATGAACTTGAAATTTTAACTTGCCATTGGTTGGCGAAAGAAAATTATTTTAAGTTGAATTTTAATAATAGTGTGTTATAGGTGAACATTTAGATTCACTCATTCATGGTTAAAATCTTGGTCACATTTCCCTCCATTATGAAAGATTCGTGTAGTTGGTCTAGCATTTTCAATTAATTAAAATTATTAAATTTTGATAAGCAGTAATTTATGGAGCGAACGTATTTCATTCAATATCAAACATTTTTGTAAATTGTAATTGTAATGATGTAAATTCAGTATAAAGTCAAGTAATTAACGAGACACTTTCTATGGGGGAAGTGGGATGCTTAATGGAATAAATATTATTAACTGTGTATGGGAATGCAATTTGGGATATAATGCCAACTTGACATTACCATATATTGGAATATTCCATTATGCTTGGGGATAACAACATTGATTCTGCAAATATGATCACTTTTCTGGAAATTTTATCACCAGATATCATAATCATTAATTTAATCAACCTAATACATATTTATCATTTGTCTGCATTACTATATAATTATCTCAAAATAAAGGATAACATGTAACATATGCCCCACTAAATTTGCCAAATCTGTGAACTTAGATTCTTTTTTTCTACCTCGTCACTTGTGATAAAGCACTAAGGGGGACCATGAGGACACTGGGACACATGGCTGACTAGTCTAAAACTTTTCTGCACTATACTAATCCAATTTTCTTCCCCTTTATTCGTCTGAATTTATCTCAACTCTTCTGTTATGATTGAAGTTCTCTATATTATTTAATATTAAGCAGCAGTTAAACACGAAACAAGTTTATTACGCCACAATCTATCAGTAATCAAATGGATTCGGCTCGGGAAGGTCATTGCCAGGTTGTCATGAGGAAATGTAGCTGGAGGGATGGAATATGCCTGCGGGGGAAATGAGTAAATATTGGAAAAAGGGATAAATAAGGTGATGGTGTTGAGCGATAGGGAAGGCGATTAAAGATAAATTGTTGGGCAGGACGAAAGTCGGGGTGGAGTATCGGTAAGGGGGAAGGAAGACGCGCACGAGGGCGAGGCAATGCGGCGAAAGAATGGGCGCTAACGAATTGGCAGCTGCGGAAACAAATGGCGAACGTTCGAGGCCATGCCTGTGTGTGAGTTCCTAGGCTTCCGGCCGTGTACGTGTGTGTGTGTGTGTGTGTGTGCGCGCATACGGGCGCTCGCACTTCTTTTGTCTCTTTCCCAACAAATGAGAGCGTCGACTAAAACGGCGATCGAAGATAACGTGAAGCAAGACACGTGATTGACAGGAGGAAACGGGAGGAAGATGACGGCAATGGAAAGGTGTGGGGGCGGCGTGTGGGGGCGGGAAGAGGAGGTGAGCGGCGTTTGGTACAAGGAGGATTGGCGGAAGACAAACGGTGGAAGGAAATAAATAATTCATAAGGAAGGATCCGCCCGGGAACTTATGATTTTTTTTATAAAAATGAGCGCCGCACGCTCCGAAGGATTTGGTTAAGGAAAAATAATATGCTTATAATCATGGCACTCATGTTCTCCGTGGGATTACCCTGTAGTAGTTATCCGTTTGCGATTTATTCCTTAATCACAAATTATTCTGCTGTAGGTAGCCGAGATGCATAGAAATTTATTGCGAGAGAATTCTCCTCTTCTCGAAGAGCCCTAAGATTCATCAGTTTCAGAACAAAGTTGAAAGTGGAATAACATACAGTTGATAACCCATTTCATCCTTCTGGATATTTTAGCACCTTTCTCTTACTTCCCTGGAAAATATAACAGTGGAAGAAACTTCCAAATGTTAATTGAAAATGTGTTCAGTGCGTGCATGGAAAATTATTTTTTTCTGGAATACGTGATACAAGTTTAAATGTATATATATTTTTTTAATGGCAAAGGGATGATTCTAGATAATTGATTGAATTCCCAACTATATGAAAACAGACTGAGAGTATAAATATTAAGGCCAAATTAGTAATAAATGTAAGGTCAAAAGTTATGAGAGTTGCTCAGTGTGAAGTAAATCATTATTTGTTTAAATTTGTGGTTTCCGGCGTAACTTTATGGAATTTGCATTACACGTTGAAATTAAATTATTGACTTTGTAATTGCACGCACTTTATTTAAAAACACGATTCAGGTTTCGACGTTGAACGTTATCATGAGGTGGTCCTCTGACCACCAGAGGACCACCTGATGATGACGTTCAACGTCGAAACCCGAATCGTGTTTTTCAATAAATTGAATGAAATTACTAAGTCAGTAATTTCATTTCAATACACTATTTGTTAGTTTCAAACGCAGATTTGGGGAAGGAAAATAGGTAGAAAGAAGGTAGTTGAGTATCAAATTCTGAACTTTGTAGGACATAAAAGTGATAATACAGAATGAAACCCTGCTTGAAGAAAAACGTATGTCAAATCAGTTTTAACGGGAATAATACATCAAAAGCGCTGGCGTTAGCGATGCTTAGTCGAGTTGGGAAGGATTGTTGAAAGTTCTGAAAGTGTGCGCGGGAAAACTTGTGCTCAGGAGAATGAAAGGCGATGATTGTTCAGCGATTTGTTTAAATGGAGGGAAAGGCATATAAAAGGGTGATTAGAGGTAGAGGTGAGGGAATTTTGAAGAGGTTTAGAGGAACAATAAGAATTAATGAAAAACTATTGAAAGGGGGTAAGGAAAGAACACAAATGGCAGACTTAGAACAAACAACAAAGAACGAGTTTCAAAGAAATAAGAAGCTGTTATGGCAATGAGCGCAAAGAGACCTATGTAGTATAGAACAAGAATGGTTCCATATTGCATGGAACTTATGGGAAATTAGAGACTGCTGAAGACAGTAATTAGATGATTTTCACAATTGTAGTGAAGCTTATAAATATTTGCTGAATCACCCTTTACCATTAAAGATATACTGTTATTTTACTGAAAAACTCGTTCGTTCAGAAATAATTTTGTACAAGAGGCCAAATATTTTATTTCAAATCTGATGTTGGGAATTTCTAAAGGAATAGCTATCAAAATGTATTTAAATCCTGGTAAAGCAAAATATCAAATTGTTTCATATCTGTAAGATAGACACACGTTAAAATTTATTTGAATCTTTCGTTGGTAAAACGTTGGGTACGGAGGCATGTAATCTCAAGACCATTTTAATTTACCGTAATCATGCAGCCTTTATTAACGGTCACTCTTTTAATTTGAAAAACTTTAATACTGTTCCATGTATTATTCAAATTGTATAATTTCAACTCAATGCACCATATTTAATGCTGTTTATCATCGCATGTTATTATTATATGTTACATGAAGCGCGGCAAACCTTCCCGGATTTTGCTTCAGTGGCTTTTTTATTTCTGACAATATTTGTTTTCACCTGATCTCAATTCCTCCCTGCATTAATTAGAAAAACTTACGTGAAGAAAAACAACTCTTTTTCGGGATAAAAATCCACAAGCTCTACGAACAGTACGGATTCATGGTTAAATGGGACGAATTTGAAGGCCGAAAAGTAGCAGAAATATTGTGTGCAATCAAAATCAGTTGAAAGCGACTGAATTCAAGAGGTTGACTTGCATAATATTTTCTCCTTTTCCCAATTTACTGTAGTCGAAAGATTGTTCTTCTAAAGAAACCTATGGACAAGGCAAGGCTGTTTATCAACTAGTAGTTCTTGTAAGTTCTTCGATGGTGCTGTTTATTACGTTCATAGATCTCTCATTAAGCATTCATAGTTCTGATAGCGTAAGTTTAAAGCGATTTTACACAAGTTTTATAATATTTTTTTTCGACGTAGTTAGATACCGGGGAGAGAGGTCGTAAACCAAAGGTTCCGAAATATTTAAAATAGCAAGGCATTAAAATAGTCGAGTAGTAGGAGTATATGTAACCTAAACTTTCCATTATGTAACCTACATTTCAGTTCGTGGTGTCGTAACGAGTAGAGTTACTTTGTTCTGGTTATACCTTTTCACTGGTCTTAGCGTGGCCGCGGGCGTCGCATGAGGAAATCCTCAACTTACTCTAAATTCTATATTCGGTAGCACTTCTAGCAAGCGGAGTGTCTCATCTGAAATGTCGAAAATTTTGCACCATTCGGCCAAATTATACCAGCATAAAATGGATTTCTTTCTTGGAAATCAAATCGGGAATGCACGTATATCTTGTGTATGCAAGAATGATTTATTAAGATATTCAACGATTTGGTTAGAGCTAATTAAATCAATTGTAACCTGAATTTAGATTATGTGCTATGAAAATTCTGATGCTTCTCAATGTACTATTTGTTGTTTTCTGTGAATGTCTGAAGACTGCTATTATAAACCTTCAAAGAACGAAGTCACCTTTCGTCACTACCTCAGAACTAAGTGTTTCCTTTTCTTGAAAATTACTTGAGGGCGTTAGTTATTCTTTCAATAACTAACGCCCTGACGCCCTAACGCCCTAACGCTAAAGTACCTCTTTGTCATCAGTAGAGTAGTTCACAATTTAAACGATGGGATAGCAATCGTTCCTACTTGGGTGTCAAATTTATTTCATTTTCAAATCTTTTTCTCTTGTAAATTCTACGATAAAAACGATGTTGTCTAAAATAGTGTTTGCCTTAATTTACCGCATTTGTACGCGGAGAATTCGATAAGCTACCTGTGCCCAAAAGCGAACGAAGGGATGTCTTTAAATTTTAAGGTCACTCCTTGTCGGTATACGAGCAATCTATTCCAGACCAAAGTATTGATTTTGAAGACTCTGAGCTAAAGAGTTGAGATCTACTATCTCCACCGTCCTCCCTTCGGTATTTTTTGTGGATTACTATATTTGATGAATTAATGATTGTATTTCGTGTTTTATAATTAATTTTAGATGAATTATGATCCTGTTGGCATGAAATAAGATTACCGTCATTGTCAGAGAAAAATTAACTCTTCATATTTAGTGGCCTAGTTCGCGTAAACAACAACGTACAGTTTTGAAATGCTCCATCGGATTTTGTTTGATTAATGGCAACGTGATGATATTAAACTAATGAATTTTTGATCGGGTGCGTCAATTAATCGGATGCAGTCGGAAATTAATTAGAGCATAAGTCTCTCTCACAAAGCTAATATAGAGCTGCTAGGACATTATCCTGATGGTATTACTACGTAGCCGGAGGAATATTGTGGCCATTACATCATTTGAAACTTGATTGCAATGGATTACATTTCATCCATACGATGAAACCCTGCAGCCTTGAAATTTGTAAATCCCTTTACGAACATTACCTCTATGGCCTAATTCTTCAGGAAGTTCGAAAAATGCCAGGAGTGAATTTCAATTTGTCTCTCAAAACTTGGCGGATTTGTTAATCATCACTATTGTTGTGTGAAAAATGATTATACCTTAAGTGCGAAGGGAGTTCGTTAAATTCCAGATACTCAGAGGATATTGTGTTTCCGATGCCTCCAGAACATAAGGAAAAAGTAATAGATTTTTCCAAAGTTGTAAACGCGTAGTTTTGGAGGGAATATGATGTCGGCATTTTTCAATAAGATGCCAAAGACGATAAACATTGCCTAAATATTTTCTGTGAACATAAAAAAGAGGTGAGTGCCTGAAGTGATAAAGGCAGCGAGTGTGTGATGAGATAAAATGGCTGCCGAGGACCAGGAGTTTAGCTCTCGTTTAAAGCAAAACCACATAGGTACGAGTGCATCAAGCTTTTCTCATTAAATTACACTAGCAGAGTACTATAAATTTAATATGCAGTCGAAAAATAGTCAAGAGTCAAGGAGAATGGGTGGAAGGATATGCGGGAGGAGAAATTTAGGAGACATGGAAGAGTATAATGTTTTAAAGATGGTGAATGAATTTTCAGGCAAAGGAGTTATTATACCGACCACATGGGTAACGACAATTATTGGTAAAAATGATAGATATTTAAAAACGTTGAAAGCTGTATGTTGGAACTTAAAGCTAAAAATATTATGCCAAATATTTTAGAAAGGAAATGCGATCTCAGAGAGGATATCTCGGATTCAGCAGCACCATGTACCCAGATATAAATAGCACTTATGGCTGAAGGATTACCAAAGAGTTAGGGAGTTAAGGAAGGAGAATATTGCGTGTAAATTCTGAGGAAGAAGTTTAGGCAGATTAATGTTCTTCCAAATGACAATATGTGAGGACAACCATCATTTTAACGACGAACACTTAGTGCTGAGAATTATTGGCAGGAGGATTTATATTACCGCAAACAACTACCGAGGCAAAAAGAGCTCATAAATAGAATAAAATCAGGTTCTTTTGTGTGCTTCATGAATTTTGGAAACGCTTCCAATAGGATGGACAAAGCTGATGGAATTCTTACTGACGATAGAAATGTGCTCGTGAGAATGGAAATTAATTGGAAATCTATGAATGAAGCGGACGTCACGGATAATATATTCATTATGAGAATCATAATGAGCATAATGAGTTACCCTGATATTTACTTGCCTGCACTCGAGTGCTGAAAGTTAGATTTTTAATACAAGCGACTATAAAAATATTCTGTTACATCAAAGGAACATAAATGTTACTGCCGTGCTCGTAGTTAACATGCATATTCATCGCATACCTTTCTAAGCTATCTTTATTAATTTTGTGAGCCGGAGCATAAAAACACGGTTTATAATAATTTTTTTCTTTCTATCAAACATTTTCAAAAAAACGTCCACTCAAGCCATCCCAAAATTTCAATGGGCAAAATTTTGAAAAGGGAATATTACCGAGAGAGAAGTCAATATTCAGCGCTTTGTACTTTGCTATGAACGCGCTCAATGGTGCGTTATTCTTGAGTTTTGTACCGTTAGAAATCTTTCAAATAATTCTTATTTTTCCAATTACTAGCGCCTCTATTTCGTGGCGGGGGCACTTGAGAGCGAATGGATCTCTTCAGTAGGCGTAGTTTGCATGTTATCCAGTCTGGAATATGAATTTAAGGGAAAAGAAGTAAAAAAAAGCTTCCGTGCAAAAAATGAAAATTTAGTCATGCATCACCGGACAAGGGTATAGTCCTTGAAAAATACCTTACCCAGAATGCTTGACCAAATTCAATTGCAGTCCATGTTTTAATTTTTGTGTCGCAAAGCCTTCAAGGTACCTCCCTCTCACTGTGCACCACCCGGAAAACTAATAGAGGCCATCTCACCGTTAAAGATTCTCGTTAATTAAGCTGCATGCACCAGAAATTTCTGTGCCCCAAGGGTGATGCTTTTAATTCCCAGCACCGGAGGTGGGGAGTTCCCGAGACCCCGGCTCCCGGGGCTTTTTCATGCAAACCCGAGCTAGGTACGTCGTGCAGCGACGAAGAACGAGTTGAGAGAGGCAGTGGATGGGGAGGAATATATTAGCCGCGCGAGTTGCGAAAAGTGAGCATGACGTCACTTCGCTTCTCTACCTTAAAAAAAGGTACTTTGGTACTCAGACTAGCCCATCCATTAAGGGGTTTTGTTTCTCATGAACATTTGGGAATACAGTGCTTCAATTCCTTGAGGGGCTTTAAAAAATAATTACCTATTTCGAACCGAGGGTACTTTCGTTGCACGTGAGCCTTCGTTCAATTACTACGTACATAATGGATACCACCGATTCTGTGAATAGTGCTTTTATTATTTACGCAAATAAATTCAATAGAGTCCTTAAATAAATAAATATTGGAATCCTCCTCAAATATTTCTAGCTCTGGAGGTGTAGGTGATCGCCTCTTTCCTAAAGAGGCAATGAATCATTTTATTTGCCTTCCTTCATTTTCTCCTTTATTCCCAATACAATACACCCAAAATTTTCCCTCCTGTGACAGTTTTCAACAACCCACCATTCTCTGAGATCTCATCCATCCAAATGTTTTACATTCTTTGATTTTCTGTTTGCGTTTTCGTTTTTTTTCTCAACATGTGACTCCGCACCGCTCGTTTTAATGTCGATTCAATATCTTCTCTCCGCTGTTCTTCACAGCCTTACCTCACTGACTTATCTGTCATTGCTTCCATTTATTCATTCTTCGTTCTCTCATCAGTGATATGAAAGCCTTATCAGAGTGATTACTATTACTATCGGTAATCTACCTGTTAAGGTAGGTTTTGGTTGGGCAGGAGCTATAAAACCATACAGCGACAATTGCATTGCCTCTCCTAATAAAACACAGCTTGAAATCCAACATTAAAAAAAATACCCTCTCCGATTCCGCAAACTTCCTTCCTCCTTCATATGTAAATTATAGCTAAATATTAATCATCTTAAAATCTCACCGATTTGGTCAACTCCCCGCTCATATTCATTCTCTCCGTGAACACTCTTTACCGATATATTTGCTATTGTAGTATACTACACAACACCGATCCCTTTACATTACTTCTTTGGTTTTATGGTTAACTATAGTATTCTCGGATTGCATAGTGGGTATCATTTCCTTTATTATATCGTGTCAAATGTATTACTTTCATTTGCAGCGGACCCTTACCATGTCTGTGGAATTTGGTCATAGAAAGCACGGCTCTTTCCACCATGCTTCCTCGGTTTTTACCACTTTCGCCATTCTTCGGATTGTCTCGTAAATGGCTTCCTGATTATTTCGCCGTTTATGTTCTTATTGTAACACTTGCCATGCCATTGTTTTAATTGCGTCCCTCTAAAAGTTTCACCTCCTCTCAAATAGCATATATTTTGTATTAAATACTTTTTGGTATTCCTTCCTTTATTGTTTCCGTTAAAACATTACAGTTTTCCGCATCCCTACTCCTAATCCTTTTGAATTTTAAATCACATTTCATAAATTTTTATCTGAATCCACCTCCGCCTCCGTGAAGATCTGCGGAACTTTAACGATGTTCCTCAATTTTTGCACAAGGGTAGTCAAAATTTAATCTATTCGATGCAATTTCTTCCTTCTAAATCATAGTCTCTTTGTCTTATCCCATCTCTCTCCTTTCACCTCCTAACGTGCTACAAAACTCCATATCTCGCTTCAAGGAACATTTCTAATTAGTTTCTCTTTCCCCTTTATATGTTACACTTTTCTCATTCTGCATATACAGGTATGTATTTGTAGTGTAGTTTAGCAACTGTTCTGTTGGGCTCTTATTTGCTCTCCAACACACTGTTGTAAAATACGTAGTAATTTCAGGAATCACAATTTTCTTACACATACTTCCCAAAATTGTAAGGTGTATACTTCTCGTTAATATTTGAAAACTTTTAGCGCTTCAACTGAACACCCTCCAACCATATTTTATTTATATCCTAAAATTTTCAGTTTTCAGTTATGCCTTTTTCCACACCACTTTCCCCATAAATTCCGTCTACTTCGTGATTCCCGTTTCAAATATTTATATTCATCACAAACGGTAAAAGATCTGACTAAGATCTTATTAAATTTTTAATAGCTTAATTATTTGAAAAAATTAATGTTTAGGTTGAAAAGTATTTGTTTGGAGGTGATATGTAAAGATGTGATAAAACTTCGTAAATGATTATGAAAGTCGGGTTCTATTTTTGATTTTTTGGAATATTGTAATGCGTATTCTTCATGGTAGTATTGTTTTTCACTCTCTTTTCATCGAAATTATTTTTATTTATTTTTTATTTCACAATTAGTTTAGCAAATAAGTCATTTCAAAAGCATTTAAGAACTTTATCGCCATTTTAACCTGTTGGTTGAAGGGCCATTGAGTGCCCGGGGGTATCGCATTCTCACTTAAAACGGCAGCATCTCTAATGCTCTTTTATCAAATGGTATGGTTGGAATAACTTTAATTCGTCTCCGTCAAATTTAATGTAAAAGGGGGAAGATTTTCAAGTCTTGATTAATCATAAACTTAATAAGTTTGTCAAATATATGGTGATGCATACTATTTGATTAAATAAAAATACCGTTACAACTGCTATCAGAAATCTCTTTCGTTCTGACAATCTGTTTTTTCGGCACTCGGACGTTTCGTCCTCTGAGTCATTTGTCTTTATACTTAGTCCGTATGTATTAGGATTTACTTTATTTGCTCAAAAAATCTGCCATATAATTAAAGATCCCGAATCTATTTCTAAATTGAAAAAGATAATTTTCTTTAAAAAGAAAAGTAGATTTTTTATATAAAAGCTTTTATTTTTACTATATTGTTTAATTCTTGTTATTTTTTGGAAAACAATAAATCTCATCAAATATGTGCTGAATTATTTGTTTTTCGCAGATTTTAGGTACTGCATTTTATTTAAGTTGGAAACATTCGCACGTAGGATAAAAGTTCCTTAATGTACAAACCCATTACATGAAGTGTCACTTTCCTTTGATTGGTGCTTCTTTTTTTGTTATATTAACGGGATTGTTATAATTTTAAATTCCGCCAGAGTTATACGTTTAATTTCAAGGACATTATAAGACATCGATGAAGGATTACATATCTAGAAAAGCGCCGTTCCGCTGTCGGCAGGGAAAAAATACGGTTGTATTCCCAGGGCTCAAATTGCCTGTCAGTCATAAATTCTCAAACGCCATATCACCAGACAGAATCCGATATTATTTGTCCTTATATTTTTACTGAAATTGGAGGAAGCGAGTGATATCATGGCATTTTTCATGCCTCCTGGTCATGCGGTGATTCATACCTTTCCGTTGAAGGCTGCTAAGCGCCCGGTTGCAGGATTTTATCTATTTTTATTGTTAGATTCAGCGTTGTGAATGCACTGGCGATCCAGCATCATTTACGCGGACGGCAGAGGAAATTTCCCCGAGCAGTTTAAATTCGAACAGGGACATTATTCGCAGCATGTGGTCAAAGAGCGATCGCGGTTACGAGCCAACACTAACATATTCATGATAGTTCACACGATGAGTTTGTGCGTGAGCGTTTCATTTCCAAAATACATTGCTGTTCCTGGTAGTTCCGGAACCCGAAATTCACTTCCCACGTAATAGAAGGAAGAAATACGGAATAGCCCATCAAAACATAATTACATATTTTTTGTACAAACTCACGAAGGAGCAGACAGGCCTGACTTGCAACTTTCCGTAGCGTCGCACAATTACTATATTTTTCACACTTCGCCGTTCATCAATTTCAGAGCCCGTGAAATAATCCCTCCCCTGGTATTAGAGGTGTGTCAAGGAATGGGTTGAGGTCGGGAATCCTGAGCAAACGGCGGCGAGGGAGTGTGAAATGGAAGAGGGGGGAGAGTTTGGCAAGGAGAGGGGTTTGCACGATAAAGTTGATATCTGGCTTTGAAGAGGTTGGGGCAGGCAATATAGTAGAGGGAGGGCTAGAGAGGGTTTCGTGGCGGAAGAAAAGTAAGAAGAAAGGGTTGGGATGATGGAGGGAGAGAGATTAAAGTGCAGCTTCGCTCGTTTGTGGGAGAGCTCTTGGTCTTTCCTCTGGAGCTGTTTCTTTTCCGCGGAGAAGGTCTGAAGAGGGGATCTGAGCTTCTCCCTCCTTATCTCTCCTTCACCCTTGCGGCTTACATAGGAGAACGGCGATACGGGGAGTGAGTAGGGTGGAGCAGGGTGGAGAGGGTGTTAGCCTCGTCGAGAGGGCGGAGTACAGTTTGAGGATGGCCCGAAAGAGAGGTGGAGACGGGGCCTGAAAGAGGGCACAGGAGGGCTTAACTAAGGGAGCGGTTCAGTTGGGGAGTGGGAAGAGTTTGCCTGGAATGAGTACACGTGAGATCAAGAGTCATAAGACCCGAAGCGAAAGAAGAAAAGTGTCAAATATAAAGGGTGAAATATTTTGTTAACCAATCCGAACTACTCGTTTACTATATCGTAGTCATACATACAGTGTCGAGCATGGAGGATAATCCAGATGCATTTTTTAAGGTTTCGATGGGTAATTATCGTGGGCACTGCGATCAAAAGACTAATGAGCGCCACTCGTAGCCGGAAAGAGAATTTTATTTAATGTGTCACAAGATAACCTTTAGTAGGTTGAAGAGAAAAGCTTTGATGAATATATTATGCTTTTACACCTCATAATTTTAATACCTTTATTTGTGCTTTTTCAGCCCGGTGAAAGTTCGCGGGGATAAAATTTCATCGAATTTTGAACTTGTTCGTTTTAGTCATATTCTCGCCGCTCAGAAATGTTAAATGCGTGTTTTTATTAAAAACTTTTGTAAGGGTCGTGAGATTTCGTTATTATTAAATAAATGTTTTATTCAATTATGAATATAAGTGAAATGTTTAATAAAATGTGTGATTTGAGCTACATGCATTAGATTTTTAAAAGAGTCTTGTGATTCATAATAAAAATCCATGGTTATAAAATGAATTGCCCATTAAATAAAGATATCTTTATTTTGGGTATACAATGGTATTAACTTAAACTCATTACTAATATATGTGTCATATTAATACCTGGGCTATGATTATAATTATCTGTTATTTTCTCATAAAAAATAATTTTTTGTACGGAAAACAATCAACTTTCAAAAACCTGCAAAGTAATTGTCCCGTATCATAGTACATAGTATCTATCTTGACTATTTGTCCAGATATGTATTTTTCAAGTTATTGAAATGAAATAAATAATTTTAAAAACTCGATTGGAAATGGAAGAATAGTAACTTAGTGATTCCACAGAACATTTTCTGCGGAGTTACAAAGTAACTTTTCTTTCTTTTACAATATGAATTGATCCCATAAAGTTACGCCGGAAACTATAAATTATTTCAAGACTCGAATAAAAGGTGTGCATTACGTTAAGTTATTAATTTAAATCTGTGATCAAAGCATAGATAGTTTAAGTAGCATGCCGCTTTTTTTAATCTAATCGATATGATTATAGTCGCCAGTATGCCATACACACAAAGTTAATTATAGTACTTCGCTACGGATAATAGCATCATAAACCGAAACTAGTTTTAGTAAAAATCAAAGAAACCGAATTCCTGATAAATAATTCATAAAATATGAAGACCATAAAGCAAAATACGAGTGAAGGTAATTCTACTCATCGTTATAGGATTCCACTTCGTCTTTTTTTCTCAAGATTTTGTCTTTAATTAAGTCACGTTAAATTAGTTTGGGCCATTGGTGGAATACTTTAGTGCATTCTTTACATCCATTCCCAATATCTTCATCTTCTATAAGTATAGTATTTTTCTCTTATCATCTTTGACTTTGTAATGTTATGCATTTCTCCGAAATGTCTTCTCATCCGTTCTTGAGCACCTTCTTCATGCTGTCTATATATCTATCAACTCTTCTTTGGTCTTCTTACACTCTCGTAAGATTTAGAACCGCTACTTTTTGCAAAGGGTTCCTTCAGTTTCATTTCTTGGAATCTTGTATTTCTTTCCCTTGGGGCCACTCAAATTTGAGATGTTAGGTAATACTATTAAGGTTTCTCATTTTATTACTTTAGTGTCTCTATTAACTGTGCTCGTCGGTTCACCGAATTCTACCATAAATATATGTGAAAAATCATTTAATGCGTTGAAAGGTATAATTTTCCAATTTACAATTAATTAACTCGGGCTAGCATACTTAAAATAATTAATTACCTTGTATCATTTTTTGACACCTTGATTGCCAGTTATATTATCAAAAAAGCACAATACATCTCAATCCACCGGAATGAATTTCTGTGAAACGTAGATGTGTATTTGTGTTTGAGAAATTCTGATATTTTTCTTGTGTGGCTTCCCGATTTTTACTTAATTTTCAAATGGAATGGAAAATAAGCTTCTACCTTTATTCCTTTTAATTTCCCTCTCGATGAACTCCTCATATCTTGATATTCGAAACGGAAATATGAATAAAAGACTGAATCAGCCTTTTATATAAATGTAAAAAGTTAAGACCAAAGGAAAAGAGGAGATTTCATTGGAAAATTGTGGAAATAAAACCAAAGAAAATATGCGTTTCCTTAAGGAGAATTTTATATTTTTTCGGGCTGAGGCGCCATTGAAAATTGCGGGCATCGATCAGGGAGGTCATGTGGACATCAAGGGGGTGAGCAATGCGTAATCATCAGGAGGGAGAGGAGAGCCAAGTTGTGGCGCGAGAGAGGAGGAAATTGATGATGAAGCGAGACCATCGGAATAAAAAAGTATTAAAAAAGTATATCGAAGTTCTAAGGGATGGGATGATGAGTTCCAGGGAAGGAAACAAGTGGAAGTAGGAGGGAAGGGTGAACATGGAATGAGGAATGAACCTTTATTATTTTTTTAGGAAAAAAAATTTAAAGAAGAAAGAAGAGTGAAAGAGTTTTCTAACTTTGAGGGAAGAATTTTGCACTAGAAATTTCAGACAGGGGGGTGAATATGAGGGAGAAGTAGTGAAGTGATGGAGAAAGGAGGTGGGAAGTGCGAGGATAAGAAAGAGAATTATTGAAGAACGTGGAAGACGTAATCACCGATAAATGAAGTCGTATGTCTCCGTTCAAGAGCCTTCATATATTATCCTCATGCTATGTTTATTAAATCGCGAGATTGCTACGTAAGAGGGAAAAATGTAGAATGATGAATTCAGTGAAGGATCAAACGTGCACAAGATGTGTGCTTGGGTACAAATTAAAATTTACTTTCTCTCGATTAATTTAAATTGATTTATGTCAACAATTTAGATGATTTTAACTTGCCAAAACAATTAATAATTTGAAGACAAAATTAAATACTTATTAAGCTAACTATTATGTATTAGTCATTAATTTGAAGCACTACACACATTGCCAAGTTAGACAATCATAGAGAAAGTATTCCTGTATTTTCTAGAACTAGTAAATTAAAAAAATATCTATGATTGGTTGAATCATATCTATGACTGGGTTAGAGGAAGGGACGCGCATGGAAGGAGATGGTGGATCACCTCTTTCTCGCGTCAGTTTTCAGCGCAAACACGCTCTTCAGGTCGGTAGTGCGACACACTGGAGAATTTCCAGTTGGACAACCTTCTCCATCACTCTCACAGAGGATCACGTGGCATTTCCTATCCTCTGTGGCTCTTACCTGACCCCTGGCTATAGCTCAACGCGGGGAAGTCATTCACGAAACACGTTGAAGTGCACGGGGGATGCGAATGATATGAAATTGCGCCAATTCTAAAGCGACCAGTTGCGAGAGACTCTGCACATTAAATGTTCAATTAATATTTGTGTGACTATTGGATTGCGAAAAGATTCTCAACTTTTGCTTTGTGTAGCTCCATGTTTCAATTCATTTGTTGAGTCGATAATTCTAAGTCAAAAGAACTTTTTTCAGAATCATTAAATCAAAGCATTGACGTTTGGATGAATGTCAACATTTCCTTTTATCGATACTTTCCCGCTGTATGCAAACAAAATACCCATCCCTCCTTTTTGGGTCCCCACACGGTGGCTTTGTGACTTTATGTGGAGAATCATCCTATGTGAGTACATATGGCGCTGTCAGATGCATAAGCTTGGAATATTGGTTTTGGTCCTAATATGGGATGTCCCTACCACGTTCCAGCTCCTGGAGGCAATCAGATTTCACCGCCAAGCAGAATCGTTCGGAGGCCAGAAACACTCACTTGTTGTCGTGACCAACTTCGAACCAATTCACGCCAGCGACCATTAAACATTTCAGAACCAGGAGTATTATATATGTCTTCTCATTGATCTTAGGTCATAAAGTTCAAGCAAGGTCGCAACCTCTCTAGAGTGAGAATAGTAATTTCTCAAATTCGTTGGTTTTGAATAACGTCACTCAAAATTAGTTTGACTCGGATTGTAAATCCTGCGTGACGAAGACGTAAATTAATCTTCAGGAATTTAATTATTTTCATTAGGAAACTTCTCTACTAATTAATGGGGGCTGACGCAGCTCGAGCATATTACGGCGCTGTTGGATTGTTCGATCATTTGAATCCGATCTCCAATCCGCCCCGAGGACAATGCAGTTGCAGCAAAACACGCGCGTGCAAATCTGGGATCCTCAACTCTAGAGTCCTCGCGTAGAGGCCTCGCGATGCTTTCGCTCAGGTTCCCCCGGCGATTCGGGCGATTTCAAGCGTCTGCCTCTCCCGTGCTTGCTTCAGTGATTCCTTCTCCTGTCCCGGTACCGAGAAAATTCCCCACCCGTCCCGATTTACATCCCCTCGGCCCTTTCCATCTCGAGTCCCATAGTCCCAGTGGTGCAGGTGTTTGCTGTGCCAGGATTTTCTCATTTTTTCTCACGCCTCTCTCACCCTGTCATTCGTTTTCCGTTCTATCCTGCACCACTCCACTCCCGGAAAGTGCTTCTCAGCGCGTAATTAATATTTATTTGTTCTCTCCGGGAGTTGTGCGCAGCATCTATCAAGGGCTGCGGTGTGCTCATCCCTCTAGAACACTCCTCCCTCCCTGAACTTTGTTCCCTTTTTTGTGACGTCTCACACCAAACTCTATTTCAATTGATATGCTCGAATATATTCCTCTCCTATTCGCAGCAGCTTTTCTGTCCAACGCACTCAGAACTTCTTTTTCTAAAAGATGTCTTCCATTGCTAAAAGATAAAATTCTTCATGCGAGTTGCTAGTCCCATCTGCACTATTGGTGGCACACTTTGATCTTCGAATATTACTATATTACCTGTTAAAGTTTCTATTCTTCTTTCCTTTCAGTTAACGAAATGACATTTAACTGGCGTGCTTGGATTTTTTTTAATTCTTCTCCTATTAACTTCCTAACGAAGTCCAAGTATTTTGTATAAATCAAATAAATAGTTGTATAATTTTAAAAAAATTAAGAAGAAGTCGGAATTCCGCTTTGTTCCTAAAAATCTCCATTCCATAATTAAGTTTTTAAACTCTGATTGTAGGTATATATATTTTTTAAATATTCCAACTTTTAATTATCATAATACCTGAGGAACGAAGGGTAACTTCTTATGGAAATCGTTTCTTAGGACAACAAGTTTACAATATTACAAATATTCACATATTATGCCATTCCTAACGAATTAAAAAAATTATTTTAATGACACTGTGGCAAGTATTCTACAAAATTTGTTAAAATCTGACTGCAAAAGTAATTTCCCTTGGTAGATGCATATATTTCCAATGACGCGTACTGCCGTGATGACAATGATACCTATGCGGAGTTGTCATTCTGTGATTGTTTTCATTTTCACATCTCTTCTTTTGACTTGAGCATAATTCTTCTTCTAAACTTTATAGTTTCTGTTACTTAGCGATGGGTCTTTCTTGTAACCACGAACTGTAATTATTTCCATTGTCATGTCGAAGATATCTCTAAAAATGCTAATTACATTAACATTTAAAAGTACCTGGCGGAGGGTTTTGAAAATAATTT
This sequence comes from Hetaerina titia, assembly GCA_037158775.1. NCBI lineage: Eukaryota > Metazoa > Arthropoda > Insecta > Odonata > Calopterygidae > Hetaerina > Hetaerina titia. Next base: position 23,902,779 of record CM073769.1, read on the forward strand.
TATTATGATCATGAGTAAATACCGACATAAAAAGCCTCTTGTTGGTTGGGATCCATTTTCCTTTTTTTTCATAAACTGTTTTACATGAAGGAGTATTCGATTCAATATGTAAGCGTTTCCCACAGGAAAAAAACAAATGTTAAATATATATATATATATATATATATATATATATGATGCGGAAGTACTCACGAGAGCAATATAACTTTTGGACGGCACAATAGAACACAGAATAAAACAGATAACACGTAAGAGAACACTCACATTGTAGATTGAGCTCTTTCGGCCTTCTTCAGGTCCGACTCTGTGTATATATATGTATATATATATATATATATATATATATATAATATTATATATATATACTATAGTTTATATACTATATACTATATAGCATATACTATATAGTATATATTTCTATCCATCGGCCCTGGGATTGCTCTTTTTTATGCGGCAAGCGAAAGCTTTTTTATACTTTCCCTTGGAAAATTGACACTTTTCCATTCACTTCTGCTTCAACAGTGCACGCTTCGATTATATTTCCCTCGAAACCTCACGCAGTGTTGCGTACGTGCACATACTATAGTATGTGCTCTCTTAATGCCCAACCCGCTAGGTCATCTCATTCCTCGTCGCTGCTCGATGCGCAAACGGCTCATTCGGGACGCTTCTTTCCTCTGAATTGATGCCGGCGGAAGGGACGGCCAGTAATTAGATTCTAATCAGTATGTCGCGTGGAGCGGGGAGTGTGGTGAGGGCGGGAGGAGAGGAACCATCTCTAGGACGTGAGTCGGGGGGGGCGGGGGCGGGAGAGACAGACGCTTCGACCGAGTGTTTACTCAGCGGCGCGGTGGGGCTACTGGAATGGAAGAATTACATTAAAAAAGGAAAGCAGAAACTAATGGAGACCGTAGGGGCGCATAAAACGAGGGGCTGTGAGCATTGCATCACTCTTTCTTACCCCCCCATCCCATGTTTTGTTTCCGTTAGGGCCAAATGATCGAAGTTTTACGGGCGCGGAATCGCCCGTACCGTCCTACGTGTATGCCGGGAAGTGCGTTGCGGGCGGGAGGGGACGGGGTAGGGGATGGCGAAGACCGATGGACATCACATCGATCAATTAAAACGGACGGCGCAATCTTTTACCCGGGCGGAAATTTTAGTGGACCCCAGAGAGAGGGAGTGGTACGGTGGGAGAAAGAGACAGGGATTTTGGGGGGAAGGGGTGTTTTCGGGAACCAGAGGGCAAGTGAATTCGTGGGGTGGTGCGAGGGAGGTGGTAACTGCAGGAGGGTGGTCGGAGGGGGAAAAGACAAAGAGAAAGGGAAGAATTCCTCCACAGGTATTCCTCTGAAAGAACAGAAGAAATGGGGGAAAGATGGAAAGATACACATTTCGTTAAAATCTCCCGGGAAGGAGAGCGAAGGGGAGGGGGACGAGGGGGGCAAGGTTAGGGGGTGAGGTGGAAGCAGCGGGAAATGGGTCGATACAACAATGACCCGGGGACGGAGGGTCGTGGGGGGGAGTTGGATGTCGGAGGAGCGCGCGGAGTGGTGAGAGGGAAGAAGCCGAGGCGGACGATGGGGCATGAGGGTAGGAGTGTTCCACTGAAGACGGGGGCAGCGGGAAGGAGGGCTGCGTCGGTGGAGGATGGTCTCTGCCGCCGTGGGTACGGGAGGCGCGCGTACTGGGGGAGGTGGACGCGGTGGATGGAAGGGGGGAGTTGGGAATGGAAACTTCGCCTGAGGGGCGGGAGGAGTCTCCAGTAAGGGGGGCTTCTCTCGCCTACCACCCTTCCTCCTCCGCGAAATTGGACCAACCCGTGCTTTCGTAGGATGAGATAGGCGTGATGTTGACGCACGCGTTCCTGGAAACGAACGGTCTTGTCGCCACACTAGAAGGAAATGTTCACGCCACGCCCCACTTTCGCGGAAGTGACTGGAGGAGGTTTCCGATCGCTTGTATTATTCATTTTCTTCTGCGTCTGATGAATGACGACTATTTGCTCGAGCGACGATGAACTTTTGACTATGACCATGCACCATTATCATATTAATGCATTCACATTCCTCCGTAATAATACAACTTTATTGGGTTGATCTTTATCATTGCGAATGGCGGAAAGTATTTCTTTCGGTTTTTCTAGGGGGGGGAAAAGCGAGGAGTGTTTTTCAGATGTATGATGGACATTTTTAAATATAAATGTTCATCTACATCTACATCTACATAAGTACCCTGCGAGCCACCAAAAAGGTGTGTGGCAGGGGGTGTAGCACCATGAGGGAAGGGTAAGGGTTGAGGGGGTTGGGAGTTAGGTGAGGAAAGGTGGGGGGAACCTGTAGGAAAAAAAAATATATATACATATATATTTTTTGCATATATACATATATATGCATATGCATATATATATATATGCATATATATATATATATATATATATGTGCATATATATATATATATGCATATATATATATATATGCATATGCATGCATATTTACATATATATATACATATATATACATACATGTATGTGTGTATACATATATATATGTATATATACACACATACATATACATACATACATACACACATGTATACACATCCTCGCGAAGTCCCTAACCTGTACGTTAATACTTATTGTAATGAACTAAGTCCTGGGGAATTTCGACTACGAGCATTCTGTTCCCTCATCGTTCTTGGAAAAAATGACATTTTAAACCTGTCAGTCTTGCAGTTTATTTCTCTAGTCTTATATTCGTGATCCCTTCGACCGTAATACGTTGGGGTTCGTATTATATCCTTGATGTCATCGGAAAAGGGCCCATCTTTAAATGTTTTTAATAAGTTTAATCTATATTGGAAACGCCGCTGTGTAAGAGAATCCCAACCTAAACTGTCTAACAAAGTGGATACGCTGCTGAGTTGGTCATAACAATGTTTGACAAATCTAGCCCCCCTCCGCTGAACTCGATCTAATTCCGAAACCAAATTTATGTTGTGAGGATCCCATATACTGGCAGCATACTCTAGGTGTGGCCTGACCAAGGCAAGGAAACATCGTTCTTTCACCTTTTCGTCGCATTTACCTAGCACTCTTTTCACAAATCCCAATTTTTTATTAGCACGACCGCATATTTCTCGTATGTGTTTTCCCCAGGACAGATCGTGAGTAATTGTTACACCCAAGTATTTAAAGGAATCTACCCTCGCGATTTTGGTTTGTTTCACTTTGTAACTATAAGGGAGGGAATTACTCTTTTCCCAAAAATGTATTACTACGCATTTTTAAAAATTCAATTCCAATTGCCATGTATCGCACCAATTTTGAATTGCATCTAGGTCGTTGGCTAACACGACTCTGTCTTCGTGACTTCGGATGTCCCCATAAATTACTGCATCAATGTTTTAGGCGCTTGAAATAAATGGCTATTTCATTTATAGATATGTATATATATTTTTTTTATTAGGTAATCTACCGGTTAAGGTAGGTTTTTGGATGGACATCTCTAACAAATAAATAAATATTTTGTAACTCCAAACAAAACTCAATCCAGCAACCTAAACTACGGGCAGTGTTAGGAAGAGGGGTAAGGCAGGGTTGCTCATTGTCACCGGTGCTGTTCAACGTATATGTGGAGGAAATGATTAAAGAGGCATGGGAAGAACTGGAGGTAGGAATGAAAGTCGGAGGGGAATTTGTAAAATCAGTTAGGTTTGCTGATGGCCAAGCATTAGTTGCTCAGTCAGCCAAGGGGTTGCAAGCATTGCTGAGTGAATTGGAGGTTCAGTGCGATAAATATGGGATGAGAATCAATATTAATAAAACAAAGGTTATGCGACTTTCCAGAAAGAAAAAGGCTAAGCTAAATATTAAAATAGGCGGGGAAAAAATAGAGCAGGTAGAGCAGTTTACATATCTCGGAAGTGTTTTGGACCAATACGGTCAAAGTGGTAGGGACGTTAGGAGAAGAATTGCGCTAAGCAAGGAGGCTTTCTCAAGGAGGAGGGAGTTGATGACGGGGACGTTGAGTAGCGATGTTAAGACAAGACTCGTAAAAACTCTGATATGGAGCGTAGCTATGTACGGCGCGGAAACGTGGTCACTGAAGCAGGAGGATTGAATAGATTGGAGGCTTTTGAAATGTGGGTGTGGAGAAGAATGGAGAAGGTGAAATGGACCGAAAGGAAAACAAATGAGGAAGTACTGGAGATGGTGGGTGAGGAGAGGGGTTTGTTGAGAGAAATCCTATGGAGGCAGGAAAAATGGATGAAAGGCGTATTGAGCGGTAGTGGAATGTTGAAGAAGATAATAGAGGGGAGAATGTTGGGCAAGCGAGGAAAGGGCAGGAACAGGATAGGGATGTTGGACGGGATGAAGGGAGGAAGGAAGTACGCGGAGATTAAGAGGGACCTGATATAGATTAGTTTGCTAGGTGGGGAGTCACAAAATGTTTATTTGATAGTTGGGTCCATCCAAAAGCTACCTTAACCGGTAGATTACCTAAAATATATATATATATATATATATATATCACCATTCCCTCCTCCAACGGGGATACCCAGATTCTCTCCTTCACAAAAAAATCCTAAAACAATCCTACACCCCAACCCTCCCTCAACCACAGACTCACACCCTCTCTCAATATGCACCACCTACTTTCCTGGCATCCAGTCCCTTATATTCATCCTCAAAGACCTGTACCCCATCCTCAAAAATCACAACGTTTCGTCCAACCTTCTTCCTAAATGCCCTTCTGTTACCTTCAAACGGCCCGCCAACCTATCAGATCTCCTCAAATCCACCAAGCCTCTTTCCAAATCCCCTCCCACCCCCAGAATCACACCCACTCCGTGCTTGCGAGCAAGATGCAAAACTTGTCCTATTTTTTACCACTCCACCCCTCTCCATCCCACCTTTTAACTCTCTCCCGCCATTCCCCCACTCCTCATGCACATCTCAGAATGCAATCTATCTTCTGACTTGCAAACTCTGCCCGGCATTTTATATAGGCCAGTGCTCTACACCCCTGAACCTTAGGGTGAACAATCATCGCGCCTCATGTAATCCCTCTTCCCCGTCCGCGGGTCTTCCCATCCCAAAACATTCCTCCCACCACAACACCCCCTTCAACCACTGTTACAAATTTTCCGTGCTAGCATCCCTTCCCCCATCCGATAACCCTATAAAATTAAAAACAATGGAATTGACATTTATATGGCTGTGTAAAGCCTATCAACATCCGGGTCTCAATGTCGTTCATCGCCATAATAGTTCACCGACGCAGTGCATAATTGTTGCCACGGATGGAATGACTGATCGGCCAATTGTGAGGCAAAGAATATTTCCTTCTACATATTGCATTAGAGGAAAAAACATAAGGTTAAAGGTGCTCACTTTTCCTAGTAAAATATGATGAAAGACCTCCACACAAAAGATCTTGAGACAAAGTCCAGACAAATAAGTCTTATTGCATGTGCAATCTTCTGAACCGAATGTTGACACGGGAGTTTATACAGTAATTCTGGTACTTTTCTTTTTGGCCTCACTGACAACTTCACGCCTTAAAATTAAAAATAACAAGTGATTACTATCGTCCGAATAAGAAAATATTTTTTTTTTATCCAAGCATGAGGTTTAGTCAAAAGAAATGCGACGTTTATCCGACAGAAAATCTATATCTCATTTGATAAAATGGCGTATTGTGTGCTTCCAACTATTGCTATCATTCTTTCTGTCTATCTTGACTTTTGGGGCTTCTGAGGCACGGCAGTAGTATTAAAAAACTGCATTTCGTGAGAGATGGGAAAAAAGCGGGTTACTGGCTTGGAGGAAACTCCTGAACTTAAGTCCCTCAGCTCACCCTGTATTCCTGCCTCCTTTTCCTTTTTATAGTGAATATTCATATACTCGATTGGTCGATGCAGGGACGCATTGATCTTGGGAATTTTTATATCGTTTTAAAATGTTAGATACAAAAAATTATATACATTCACTTAAGCATGCGTAATGAGGTATCGGTTTTTGATTTTTGAGTAATGGAATACGAATAATTACAGAAATTTTAACTTTGAATATCCTGAATATTTCTCAGTTAAATATGAACCATTTGGCACAAATAATGTCATTTCTGTGTTCACTGACAAAGAATTTGGGGGAGCAAGATACGGTAGATACGCGGCATTTAAATAATTTTTCTTTGTGCATTGTGATCATATGCGATTAATGAATTAATGTTACCTCCTTAATTATGTTTTATATTTCTCTTATTTTCATTTACTCTGGGCTGAAGATCATGTTAGATTTCTCTTAAATGCTCTTCGTATATGTTTAAAAAGAACATGACTAATAAGTAAGATTTCATTCGAATGCGACAAACATTTGTGAAATCGAGATATGATTAATGGTGATGTTTCTAATTTGCCATTCTGGTATATTTTTCCCAATTGATTTTGATCCTCTACCCGATTCACAAAATGATAAAACTCGGCTAATTATGCGCACTAAACTAAATATATATCCTCAAAAGATATTTTTAAATATTATTTTATACTTAACGTTTATGGATGGGTACAGATGGTACCCACCAACATTTCTTAGACTTAATTGACAAGTAAAAACATGGCACTCTTCACTAAAATAAACTACTCCTCAATTCTGCAAACACTCCATCCATCATTTCCGTCCGATTTCTAATATTTTTCTACCCCTACCTCGCTAGCCTATAGTCCTCCCCTATTTCAGTATTCAGCATTCCATCGCCAAACAAAATACCCTGCACCCCATATTTCCTGCCTCCATGGAATTTTCCCCAACAAAACACTCTCCTCTCCCACCATCCCAGTTTATTTTCCTTTAATTTAATTTCCATCCTTGTTATCCTGTCCATCCTTCTCCACATCCATTTCTCAAAAGCCGTCAATTTACGCTTATCATCTTGCTTAAGTTATCAGGTTTCCGAGCCGTATAAAACCAAGCCTCATACGAAATATGTTCACTGATATTTTCTTATCCTTCGTAGTTAACGTCCATGTCAACAATTCTGTCCTTGTGAATTCTTCTTTGCCTATCGAATCCCACATTTATTTTGGTTCACCTTGGCCAAGCGCTTCCAAAATAGGTAAAAATTCCCTGTTCTGGTTTTTTCCTCCTGTTTTAGCATTTAATTCAGCTTATCTCTTTTTTAAAAAGCTCATCACCTTTGTTTTCCTTACTTTGATACTCATCCTATACATATCATTATGGTTTTCTATTATGATCGGCAATACCTACGTAGAAGCCCTTGTGTGACTGCCTATTTAAGTTTGATCATCGAATAACCTGATTTTACGAATTCCCTTTCCGACTTTCTTTCCCATCCCCATGCTCCTCCCACGACTTTTTCCACTATTTTCTCTTCATATAAGATCAAAGCAGAAGTGACGATGGACATGACTAACTCCTAATCGTAGCACCACCCATCCCGAATCCGATCGTCACAGCAACCTGAGGAGTTTGACACATGCACAAGTTACGGATAATTTCTCCTATCCATCGTCCAGCCACTATATCAGCCAACCTATCTTCAGTAATGTACCTGGAAAAATTCTACCCAATTTACTCCCTTAAAAGCTTTTTAAAAAAACTAAGAAACAAAAAACACATCCTGATTGCATTCCAATGTTCCTTTCTCTTAGTGATCTCATAAGTGCAGTAGCATCAGGTGTACTTCTCCCCTTGCTGAAACGTAACGTATAATCCACCTAGTAATCATCCATTATGATTTATGTTCCCATGTAACACTTTTGCTGCGTGTGAAATAAAACTTGTTCTAGGCCTCATATACAGCTGCATTTTTTTGGGATGGATCTAACGCCGATCTAACTAAATATTCCGGCCACACTCCTTCATCGTATGTGCGGCGTATTAATTGCTACCTTACACGTTTCCTAAACCCGTTAGCTGTTCCGCAGGAATTTCATGTGTCCACGTGGCCTTTTTTGGTTCCAATTTTAACTTTGCCTTTCCATTACCCTTTTCTATCCCTTTATCAAGAATGCCTAATCCTAATCTATCCCAAACTGCGTTATATTCTCCATTCTCTTACCACCATTTTATAGCATGGCCATTTGGTAGTAACTTGATATGGCGTGTCGTCCTGGTATCATCATCAGGGGGTACTTATAGTACGGGAGCTGGTGGTATGCTGTTAACCTGATATTTACACTTGTAAGATTTGCTCACGCTTAACAAGGATACCCAACAGAGTACAAAAGAGGTGAGTCTTACAAGTTACCAGTTCATTCTTCTGGGAGGATGAAAACTTTGCGAATCAGACATATTTTTTTGCGTATTAAACTTGGCTGAGTAGTCAATGGGGATGCCAAGACCCCGTTTTGACCATTTTAAGACGATAATGGAGTGCCAATTCCGGAAAACGGGCAAAGTTGCAAAAAAATTGCGAATCGGACTTTTTTTCGTCTTAAACTTGGCCGAGTAGTCAATGGGGATGCCAATAACCCCTTTTGACCAGTTTAGGACGCTTAAGAATGACCTAGGCCCGTTAAGACCGGCTCAAAATGTAAAAAAGTAGCACAACCGACCCATCTGAAGTGGTTTTAAACTTGGCCCTGTAATTAAGCGAGGTACGAAAACCATTCTGAGATCATGGCGCTCATGCACAACTTTGCCAATGAAAATGATGGATGCATGTTGGAGAGGGGGCGACATAGACAAGGGGCCCGGAAAGCCGGAAAACGTCACCAATAACTGAAAAACTGTGAACATTATGAAAGTACGGACAAATGAGGCAAAAACCGATCCAATACCCGAAGTGTTCGTCAAAAATTATCATCATGTAACTGTTTTATATTTTCAGTTGGATCAGTGGCGTGCGCGGCCCCTCAGGAGTGTAAATGAGGGTCAAACTGGGCACATTGGGGGCAGGAAAATCGTCCGTCACTCAGAAGTGATAAATATTTTGGTAACATTGTATGCAACTAAAAGTCCTGAAAAAGGTCCAAGGAATCAGATTTTTTGGACAAAATTTTCCGTTCTAAAAAAATGGCCAAATTCAAAAAATCCCAAATTGTGACCAACAAATCTTGGAACATTCACATTGATTGATACCGAGGCCATTTCTAGGATCTGTTTGTTTCATACAATATTTTCGATAAACCCATCACTTACGAGTTAGGAACATTTTTCCTGCCCCTTTTAGATTCCTTGGGGGGTCGTGGATCCTACTGATTGCACTGAAAATGTGGAATACACTTACATTCAATGACACCTATATTCATGACAATTACCTCGATTATTGGATCGAGTTTTCCGTCATTTGTCCCGCTTTAACCCCCCGGGGGGAAAGACAACGAAATACCCTATGAGGATCATATTTCCCGGTTATTGGCAAGGTACTCATTAAATGTGTACAGTTTTTGTGAGTGTAAATGTGGTAGTCACAACATACCACCAGCTCCCGTACTATTACTCTTAAATGCTACTCCATGAAAAGGCTGACGGAAAAGTTTTTTCATTAGTAGGGTAATGCATGCTTAGTATTTATTCTGGAAGAGACGCCCGAGGATGGGATATGTTTTTAATAACAAAGCAAAAATGGTTGTTATTCTGTGAATGCGTGCCATTGGTCAAAAATATGCATTATATTTTATATATCATTATATTTCACCTGGCATCGCGGAGCGTATTTTCATTTCAACTGGTTTAACACGGATTTATTCGTAGACGTTATTTGTTTTAAATTTCGTTTGAGTTTCACGCTCCTTGGACATCGTTTTAAATTCCAGAACTTACAACGGTCAAATCGTTTAGAATTTACTTTCATTATTTAGATAGATCAGTTTGAGGACCCGTAGGTATTTCCTTGACAGTCTTGATTATATTAAAGTGGTGCATTCGGCCCTAATAAGGGTAAGCATTAATCTACCAAGGTACCTAAGGAGTTAGATTAGGACGGCCCTCAAAGATTATTTTGTGCCTATCAAGAGAATTTCATTGTGTTTTTCCTGAAATATTCCCTTTTTTATTTCGTTGTAACGGCTACCTTCCATCATTCTGCCTAGAAAGGCAACTGTTTCCCTTCCTCTACTCACCTTAACCTACGTTTTCCCTTCAATATCGGTCTTTAGTATTCGATTGCGGACAAATATTTTCTTTCATTCACTTTTCTTGACTTTCCCACATTTGCCTCGGCAACTTCATTTCTTCGCCCACCCTGTTCAAAACTTAAGGCTCTTCTAAATTGTCTTCTTTAACCGACGCATTTTCTTGGTTTGGCATCAAGTATACGATTAAATATTTATATTGATTAATGACGATAAAAAATATCTCAATTACTTCGTGTGATTTTCGGTCAAACAAACGTCAATGCAAGGACCAACTATGAAAAGTACGGGAATAATGCACATGGAGGCATGAGAAAATGCTTCCTTTCGATGTTTTGCGTTCGAAAATGCTGTGCGGACAAAGTTTCAGATGGGGGAAGAGAAATATTGCTCTATCGGGTTAGCATCGTATTGTTTGCTCTTATCACAGACCGTAGTTGTTATACTCGAAATCGTCTTTCAGAGCAAATAAACGTAGGTGTTGACAGTGGAAATAGAATGGTGATTGTCTGTAAGGTTAAACCAGGTTATCATACCTGTTATCGCTCACTGTAATGTATTCCTTGAGGAAGTGGTGAGGAGGTGGGAATGCTGGCAGTGGCATGAAAATTGACGGCCAGCTAATCCATCTTATGTTTTCGTGTGATAAAGCCATATTTGACCAGTCAGTAAACAGGCTGCATATAGTTTTGAAGTATTCCACGGACCAGAGTTAATGGACTTGACTTTAGATAATTGATAAGATACAAAATATATGAGACCTTTTAGGAGGAAATAAGTCGAAATTAAATATCTAAATGGAATAATAGAAGCATAATACAGATGATTGAGGAGGTGTTGCAGCCCACAAATTCCATTTACCTAATGCACAATAACACTTACTCAAAAAAAAGTTGAACAAATCTACGGAAGGTAATTAGGAGAGAGATCGAATTTTCAAAAGTGGAATTTGTGAAGAGGAGTGGATTGATCATGAATCTATCTAATGTGTGTTAAAATTATTATTAAATTGCAGCTTGTAGAAAAATTGGTCTGCATTCTTTAAATACCCTGATCGCTAGAAAAAAGAGTGATCCTGAATAGGCCTTTTATGATCGTGGTATGCTGACTATGAAAAAATAAGTTGTGCGGAGAGGAAAACGAATGATGTGTTAAACTTGGTGTGAAAGGAGAGGAAACTGATATGGAAACTTTTATTGATGCAGAAAAAGTTGATCGTTTACATTTTGAGGGGCAATGGGATACTTAAGGTTTCCATAGAAGGAAGATATCATGGTCGAGTGGAAGATAGGCAAACATTTTAGAGGCATATTTATAGCCAGAAATCTTTGATAAGATGGCAATTCTGTGGTGCTAAATTGTTTATTTGGTATGTTTTTCTTGGCCAAAGGTTTGCGATGGATTACGACCTTTTGGGTCCGTGCAAAATCCACCGTAATTAGTTAGAATATACATTTTATTGAGTGCAGCATTATCCAAAAAACTAAGTATCTATGTAGTGTTATACCTAAGCCACAATGGAATTGGATTGTATAGTCTTCATTATATCTATTCTACTTTTTACTCTGATTAATTTTTGAGTTTTGCTATCTTTCTTAAATATATATTTCATTTTTTTAGTTTAGCATAAAGAATGATGACGCACAACAAGAATATTTTAACTAATATTAATTTTACGTAATATTGGTTTCAAAAATTTTGAAATCGTATCAAATGTTGGTGAATTAATCTTAAATTATACAAGGCTATAGTTTTTATTCACACTGTAGTTATCTGTATATACTACTATTTCTGTACAAACGGTCTTCCCTAATCAACACGAAACAACTGTTAACCCTTTTTATCCAAAATATTAATTACTTTTTCTTAACCAAATACTTTCTTAACTTTTCTTTACTTTTCTTAACAAAATACAGTAATTTCAGGCGTGATATGGTGGGTTTGAAGCATAATAATGAACAAATGATAACATTTTCCACTAAATATTGAATTATCACATGATCGGTTTCGACGTACTAATTCATCTTCAGATCAGCTGAAGATGATGGTATTCTTCGAAACCTCTCTCGTTATAAATCTGTATGCAGTGGAAAAATGTTATCATTTGTTCATTAATACATTTTATTCAAAAAATCATTAATCTTAAATCAATAATTAACATATATTAATTAATTTTATCATACCATGTAAAATATTATCAAATTTAGCTAATGAAAAGCAATATCGGATTAATAAAATAGTCTAAAATATAGAAACAGGATCCTGCAGGGACCAAACGAAAAACCTTCTGGGATTAGGATTCTTCAACTAAGTGTCCAGTGGAGTTGACTCGACGTTATTTATTAACAACAGTGTTATTGAATCATTTTTTTAATTTTGTAATGTCATTACTTATCCATTTTCTTCTTTACTTCCAGGTGAGTATTATGCCCTGATCCTGTACGCCTGAGGCGTTTTTCCTGTGCTTGAACTACCACTCTCTTCTTCAGTATCATCACACAAGTTGTAAGTTTATCGAATCCCATCCCTATGCTAACTTCTTCATTTCTGAAATTTGATTTTCCTCATGATGCCTGTACAGCGGCAGAAATAGTGTTTTTTTTTGTTTCACATCACATTCAAAGATATCAGTTAATAAAACTGATTGAAAGTCATACGGAGAGACTCAGCGATCCAAGGCTTTCTTTCCTTTCTCGCTGTCTCGGCTTGAGTCTTTTAAATAAAAAATTTTCCAATAATAAAATTCTTTAAGATGCTTGGGTAGCATGTTCAGGACTAATCCAAGTAAGGAAAAACCCTCCTTAAAGATCCGATAATGTATTGAAACTTGTTGACATAAATAATAATTTTTGGTAAGCAAACGTTTGAAAATGTATAGAAGAGAGTTAACGCCTCATTCATTAACTACCTATTTATGGACTGCAATAGAAGGTAATGTTATGTATTCTATCGGAAAACAACCCATTAATATAGGGATTCATCATTCGAAGTTAAAACGAATTTTTATCATTTTCTTTTCATCTTTTATTTTTATGGTATTTCCGGATGAGCACATTTGTTCAACTCAGCTGGGAACCGCGCCAAATATTAGCAATAAGAGCTCTTGATGACTCTTTTATAAGAACATGATTAAACAGTAATTTACTCGAGAACATTTAAATATCATAACTTCACGGTAGAAAGGGGTAATCATTTTAGATTCTTCCATTGACAAGAGAGCTTTAAAACGGAAGTTTGTATCGCTGTTCAATGCTACGTGCTGCCTAATTTCTGGTGACCTAAATCCAATCGTGAGGGATTGAATAGCTATTTAATATGCATTTCCCATACACCCATGTACCATCCATCCATGCCAAATCACTACAGCTCATAAATATAGTTCGAATAACCGAGCACTTGGAGGATAAATTTATGACTTAAGGCCGCGTACGCCCACTTGACCTCAGAATTCAGATTTATATGAGAATGTGGTATGTGCATGAAATTCAACATTATTGAGAATTTCAAGGTTAATGGACCATTATATCGTGCAATAGAAATTTAAATATTCAACTTTGAACCAGAAGGAGCCTGTTTTATATCGTATGAACGTATTCTGTTTACCAGTCATGTTTTCCATGGAAGTTATTTCTCGGAACGATTACCATCCATTATGCTTTAAATATAATTTAATGAGTAAATTACTTAGCCGATGTAATCGAAGGCCGAGTACGCATGAGAAAACCCTTTTTTTATTTAATCTACCTTATGTTATTATCTCTTATCGTATATTATTAACTCACTCAGATCTGAAGAAAGGGTTAATTAGTATTCATTAGCATGCCTAGTTATGTTTATCTGTAAATATATGATTGAAAAAATGGAGGTATGTATGCACAACTACTCTAAGCAAGCAAAGTTAAAATAGTTAATTCATTAAATGGAATGTAAAATATGACTACAATGAGCGATCAAAATTATCAATTATTGATTAAAAAGTCGTCCAATTTTTAGGAATATTATTTTTTATCTAGTTATATAGCCCATATTAAAATTATTTCTTATGCATGCTTATTATGCATTTAAAAAGTATCAAAGCGGAAGTAATATGTAAATTACATTAAAAATATAGTGATAAAATATATTCTCCCACTTAGCTCGCTGGTTATGTACTCTCTTAATGATTTAATCATTAATTAGCTAAAGAGTGGTCTGAATCTGGAAATTCAGAATTGATGGACTATATATAATAACGAAACAACATACTAGTCATCAGTGATGTTGATACGTAGAGAAGCCTATTTTAACTAGTACATTAATACACGACTTGCGAATTAAGCAAAAATTTAATTGCAACAAAGCAATACGTACTTCCGGACGTATTACAAGATTCCTTTCTGAAAACGTTGGAGATCACAGAGGAGTAAAATTGCGCATCCACATTTGCCTAATTTTGCACATTTGCATAAAGAGCCCGGAAGACAATAAGTCAAAACTTTGCTTGGGAACTTCCGCCTTAGCGTCGAATCTGCCTCAAGACCCACACGCTCCCGGGAGCATGATTACTCTCGGAACTTATGATCTTTCCGTATTTTAAAGCCCTTGCTTGATAGAATCCCCGGGGAGTAAACTTGTGAATAACTTTCAATTATTAATCCTTTTCAAAGATTTGCGAAACAAGCTTCCGTCGCCTTCTCTCCATGCCAAAAACTTAACCCAACTCAAAATCTCGAGTAAGTAGAAACTCTTTGGCCAAGGATTCATCTCACGCTAGTGCGCGGGAGAAGAGGAAGGGACAGGGGCTCAGGTGGGGGTGGGTGGTGTGCAGGGGTTGACGACAGATTTACTCTTGTCTCTGCCGCATCGATCCCGATGAGGTTGCATGCGCCATAGAGGGAAAGGGCTTCAGCATCAATATTCACTAAAATCGCTCGGCGGCGTATCATGCGATTGGTCGTGCGGAAATAGAGCCCATCTGTGACTTCTCTTCCATCTCGTACGCCACCATGGGTATAGAATTTATAATGGGCGAAGGAAGCAATATCTTGGTTTCTGCAAATGCACGCCCTCCATTTGGACGACTACGAGACAAGCAATTGAGCCCTGGATATCCTATCTCTTCGTGCTTTGAGTTCGCCCGCTCCTTGAGTTTATACCTAGGGATTCGCTGCGTTGCGGCAGTTGGACGTGATAGAAAAATATTGAAAGGCAGATAAGTCCTGCGATCCAACCATTGGAGGCGAACCGGCGGGTGAGAGCGTGCACCCGGAGTGTAACGACCTTCATTGGTGCCTCTGAAAGTACCTAACCCCATCTCGTCTTGCCTTTAATTTAGACAAGAAATCTCTGTTTCCATCCACATTTATTTTCATTTCGAATGATTTTTTTTCCTGGCTGCTTTTGGTTAAAGTAATTTTCCGTATCTTTCAATTGCACTGAGCCCCGTATCTGTGTTTGTTTTAGTTTGTCCACCTCCATCCTAATTATTTGTGCATTCTTTTAAGGTTCTCCAGCTCTATATTATATATTTATGCAAATACTTTTTTTGGCTTATGTCTTAAAATAGGAATTCCAGAATACAGAAAATGTACTCATACCACAAAAATTTCCTCAAAACTAATAAATACTAATGAAAAGATGTAGTACGTTGTCTCATTTTCTTTAACAAAGCTACTTTTGTGATGCAACGGAAGAATCAGTGTTCCAAGTTATCATGTGTACCTAGAGATATGTTTATTATTAGCGGAAATTTTTGGATACAAAGTATAATAGGGTGTACCTGAGTAATTTTGAGATGCGATAACTTGCTAAAGATAGTTTGAAAGAAAAGATGAATGGAAATAATTTCGAATTTATACTTCAGGTGGCATACATTAAACGAATAGCGGGCGTGTGTGAACGCGAAGACGTGAAGAGGTTAAGCATTTAGCCGAAGGTAGAATTGAATGAAGAGTTTGGTTTAACCAATCCCGGAATCGATCACCTCTGATGATAATCCGCGAATAATAATTGAAGCAATCTGTCGGACGTGGGTGGCATCAGCGTGTTTATTTTAGGCGTCGTATCTAATTCCAACGAGGAAAACTTTGGATCGTAAATTACTGAATAAAGATATCTCCACCTGTGCTCAGTTGATTGTTTCCTCGTGTTCTCGCAAATGCTAAAGGTCAAATTTGATCGAAGGGTCAACGCGTCGTTTCCAGAGCACACATCTGTGGTGGAAAGTTTTTAATCTAAGTTTTCAGATGTTAAACACTTTTATTCTCCAACCATTCACATTGTGGCACTTTTGATTGGCAATGAGTTACACTAAATACTTTAGGGAGGAATAAATCCTTCTGTATGAATATCACGTTTGCTGCTCAAACGTTATTATCCATACGCTTTTCAAAAGTGAAATATTCCAATTGTATTTCAAAAACCTGTTGTTGTGGAAAGAACGCACTCCTAGGAATTTTACATGAAAATACAAAGGAGAATAAATTACCTCTAAATACTTTAAGTTGGAGAAAGCGTACTACTTGAGAGTCTCCCGATTTTAGCAGGTAAATTTTAGATATGCATGCACAAGGGTGGTCCGAAACGTTTCCGACCTAACAAAGATACAGGACATTTTTTCTGAAGTTTTCCTAGTCGGAAACCTTTCAGACCACCCACTTGCGTATAGTGTTACCTATCACCTCTATTGCACAAGTTAATCGTCTTACAGTAAATAATCTTACTACAGGTACGTTTGTGGCAGGAAACGTTGAATTCTTATTGCAATGGGGAGACCTAAACCGATCGTTTTAGTAAGCACTCATTCATAATGCAGTGACTTCTTGGAGGTTGCTTTCATTCCCTTGCGAATGGAAATTGAATGAATTGATTAATTTTCCGACTACTCGATCTAGATCCTTTTTTCTTTGGCTCCATACTGCACATTATTGGCGCTATACGTACTTGTCTCGCACTCACTATTTCACTTTTAATTCTTTTACTCAAACTCTTCAAATCCGTTCTCGTACTAAGTTTCATTTTGCTTCCTGTTTTGCTAAAGGTTAAAGAATACTGTTTTGAAATATTTCATCACGACAAATTGCTCTTTTTTATTTATGTTTCGTCATTTTTTAACTTACTTGATTTTAGTGTCAACTCTTCTCCGCATGTGATTGCAGGAAAGTAAAAATTTACGAAGAAAATGGTAATTTTCCGTCTTTCATAACATTCGTGATCGTATTATTATTATTTTTTAAATAATTGTTTTTTTAATTTCCCATTTTCAATTGGAAAAGTATTAAAAAAGTCGCGTGAGTCCATACATTTTTCAACTTCCCTGAGACTATTCATACTAATGGCCTACTGAGTCGCTGAAATATTACGACTCAATTCGATACGTTAATACGTATTATGGATATGAATAGCGTCGCTATACATGTTGATATAAATGTCACTAATTTAAGGAATATATTATAAATTGATTCGTCCGAAATTTTAGATGTTATTTGGTAAATAGCATCTTTAGTTTACGTACTGTAACTTCCTAATCTTGGCCTGAGTAAGCATATTAATAAAATACCCAAGGACAGAATGCCAGTAAATGCAAGTATTAAAAGAAATGTTGAGTTATTTTGTTGTTGCGGTTCCGTCCAGACTATCAGTGATGAAGGGGACCAAAATTTTACTCTGATTTCAATTTTCACATAAGTTACGTAACTCATTGTAGTTGCTCATTGATCACATTGTCGTAAATTAAAATATTACACCAATGTCCAAATTCATTTTATCTTCCTGTAATTTTGAACAATATTATTGATTTGGATAAATACATAAATATTGAATGTTGTTATGTTTTTCTTTTGCTAAAATTCGAAACTCCTGAAACTATTCTGATCAACTTGGTATCAAAGAAAAATAACACTATTTCTTCGTCACTATTTTCCTCTGATTGTGGCAGTAATATTTTTACAATTGAATTGGACGCGTGATAAAATTTGTGCAACGAAGTACTGTGCGCTGTTTTCAATTTCTTTTAAAGTTGTCCCAGGTGTTGTATAATCTAAAATAAGGCATTTATTCTAAACGTTCTCATTAGTTTATTGGCTGGATTTAATAAAGTGGCATAATATTATGTTAAATTGATAGATCACTAATTTGGCAAACCATTTATTTCTAAGCGTGGTAGGAGAAGAGAGACAGCTATTCGAAAAATTGAGAAGAAGGCAGTACAAGTTAATCGGTTTACGAGAGGGACTGGAATGCTGGACATAAAAAGGAGAGTTTTGAGAGATCGAAGTAGAGGGAAGGAAAGAATAGGCGTTTTGGATGATTGGATGGGCAAGATTGAGACCATTTCTCTCCACCTAATCTCAAGCCGTCTATGGGATATTTTGCCTTGCTTAATTTTCGTTTTAGTACATTTATTTTCCGCAGTTAATATTCAGCTTCTACTACAAATAATTGTGTTTAATCCATCATAGGTAGATAAATATGTTATCAGTGATAGTAAAAGGTAACAAGAGTATTTATTTCATGATAATTTGAACGATCGAAAAATGTGTAGGGTACAGACTTGCAGAATAGTGCTCCAGAAAAACCAGTTGACGGCTTAACAACAACAAAGTAAAAGAAGATGTCGAAGACATTACCACACATTCCGCAGGGAAACATGGCATACTATATACTAAGGCGAATGTATCCATCTGGTTATCAGATGATTATATGGAAATATCAATCTTGGATAGGAGTGAAACTTGTAGAATCATACGGAAGTTGAGATCTTTTGACTAATGACTTGACTATTGAGTATTTTTGTCTAGTTTATTTTTATCATGTAGAACATGAACACTATTATTTAGCGAGTTCACCCTCCATCAACGAAGTAAATCATACCATATAATTAGTTGAGATATCATTCCTTGTTGATTATTGATTACCTAAAACAAGTCATAAGGTCGTTTTGGGGGATAGGAATCATGAGACCCGACCCATGTGCTTGTTATCGCTCCATTTTAAATATAAAAGGTAGTAGTCTCGTGAGAGGCGACCGAAAGCTGACTTCATTTTTGCCATTAGAGATGGACTGGAAAGTGTGGTGAAGGGTGGAAAGAAACCCGACGTCAGCATTAGCCTACTCTTAAAGTAAGGCGCCAAGGGGTCTGCAGCTTAACGTCTCATCCGACGGACGGCGTACTCACTCGAAGTGCCCTCCACATAGCACCTCAAGTAGGGATCCGGAAACCACTGAAAAATATCTTCCCCGCCGGGATTCGAGTCCGGGCCTTCTGAGTGGGAAGACAGTTCGTTAGCTATCGTACCATTCCGATCCCCTTCAACCTAAATATTCAAAGTGAATGTCATAACCATAACACTTTCTCGAAAATGATGCGATATGTATTCAGTTAATTTTTATGGATATGAAATTTAGTGCTTGTAATGTTCCACTTATAAAATTAATGTTATTTACATAATCGCTTGAATGATAAAAAGTAATAGTCTGCTGCTCATAAGATGTGCTCATACATAACCAATGTTCTATGCATATCTAGTTGCACAACTTTCTCTAATGTGCTCTGGATTATAGTGGATAATCTGTAAGAACAGTAGCCGAGTCGATATTCAATCAAGAATTAAATTGAGAAACTGTTATTATTTGTGGTGTATTAGTATTTTTCGATTTGTGCGTTGACTTTACATAATGAGCCAATATATGCTTCGAAAAACAGTGGATTATACAAATGTCCCTAATGAGCATCATCAGGGTAGCTCTCCAGTTTTGCGAGCGTGTTTTGCTTACTTCTCTTTATTAAATTTCAAAGGAAATGCATTCATTCATTTTGCTATTGAATTTTGTAACAATCGAAACAATGTGTTACAATCTGAAAAAAAACTAATTTTAGTGGATTACGTGTTGAATGTGATAAATTCATTTAAAAAATCAATCTCAAGTAATATTCTTTATAATAGAGATGATTCAAAGCAGCAGTTTAAAAGGATAATTGGGTACTTATGTTGTGGAAATGAGTGCCAAATTGCTGAAAATTGATCCTTGTTTACTTCCGTTTGTAATGCATACCATTTAATTTAAATATTTATAGTCCCTAAGCAATATCGTGGCATATGAATACGGTACGGTTAACCATGTTTTGACAAGTCAACCGCCTTGATGAAGAGATCCATTGGGTAATGTTCATTATTCGTGGAATTATTTCATGCATTAATACGATGGTAGAGGTGAAGAGGATCGACGAACAACCGGGCTTAATTAGGGCTTATATCAGTGAAGTTTCTCTCCAGAGTGAGCTTTCCCAGGGGGTCGCCTCATTTCTGTCGTATCTGTTGGTCTATTTGTCTTGGCTCCACCATTGTACTCTGCTGACACACTTTTTGCGAGACACAAACGCCTGTGTTGCACTTACATCTGCTCTCAGATATTAATTGCATTCTCCAGTACTTCAATCATAATATTGGGTTATTGCATTCCTCCATTTTTATTAATCCAGTGTTTTCTCAACACCTGATTGCTTCTCCGTTTTACGTCCTAATTAATTTGTCCTTCCTACTCGTCCCTTGGTCTTCCTCGTGGGATCTTCCCTTGACTTATGCTTCTCTTATACCTCTTCTAGTTTTTCTTAGCTTTTCGTATAGATCTTCTTATTGCCCTTTCCTCTTCTACTCTTCTAAAAACTTCCTCGTTCTTTACTTTGTCAGTCCATTTAAATTTCAGCATCCTCCGCCAGCACAATTTTTCGAAGACTAATACTCTTTGGCGGCCCACTTTTTCAATGTTCCCTGTCTGATACTTGGTGCGTCATTCACCATGCGAACGTTTTGACGTAACTGCTTCGTTGTTCTCGACTTCAGACTTTTTGAACCTAGACTCTTCTTCATGAAAGTCTTCTCTGCTTTAGCTATTCTTCACTTTACGTCGGTCGAACCTCTTCCATTAGAAGTTATATTGCTTCCAAGGCAAATGAAGAATTTCACTTATTCCAGTTTTACTTCTCAGATTTTTAAAAGTACCTTCAGCTTCCCATTTCGAGGCAAGGATTTTAGTTTTATCCTTTTTGATTTTTCTATTATATTCCATAGATGTTCATTTTAACTTCTGTTTTCCTCCATGGTGCTTGCTTAATTCTTTTTTAGATGCTAGAAAATTACTCCGAAAGAAAACACTTCCAAGCGTTCCTTCTGTTTTGACTATCGTGTTCCATTTTTAGTTGTCGAAGGTCTTTTCCAAGTCCGCGATTGCCATGTATTATGAAGTTGCTACGTGTATTATTTATTTGACCAGTAACCTCGAGCTGAGCATTTATTCCTTTGCTCCTCGGTTAATTCAATTCGTTTTCTGCAAGGCCTATCTTTTCTTCTTTTATTTGACTAATTATCGAAGTAAGTGTTTTCTATTTGTCAAAAATTAGGCACATTGTTGTGTTCTTTTCAGTAATTTGTTCTTGGTTTCTTCGGTAACGCAACAACACACTTTTCCTGGAGTCCTCCTGTGATTGTTTTCCAAGACTGTTCCAAAGACGGTATCCTTCGCCTTGATTCCGATTCCCTTGATGATTTAATCATGAAGCTAGGTGAAACCTCTTCTTTCTTATACATTTGGCAAATATCCTCAACCTTAATATACCGAATATTCGAATAAATATAATTTAAAATTTTCGCTATAATAGGTCTTTCTTTTTGCCTACAATTTAACTTTTGTTCCAGAAAAGTAAATGTTAGTCATTTTCTTAAGGAAATATCTAAAAATTATATTTCGCTTTGATTGAAAGGAATTAAATCAAACATTGAAGTAAATACTTCATTTTATATCTATTATAGCGAAGAGATGTGACCGTGAATGAGAGTAATTGGGAAGTTTGAACCGCTTTGTTGACTCACAACTCTCCTGCTCCTCTGGGAAATTTATTTCCCTAACCCTAGGAATATGTTTGGCTAGTGTACTGCTATAATTTACATTTGTTTATGTTTTCACTGTGACTTGGGTTTTACATTTGCATGTTTGCATAAAATGAATGTAAATCCAAGTAATAATATTTCTTCGGAAAATATTGTTGCGAGTATTTGAGTTGACATGATTAGTTGGCAGAACATAAAAAACGAAATGTAAAATAGCACACTCATTATGCTAAAATTACAGCATAATCGATCAGTCACAACGGCTAACTCTTGTCTCTAAAAAAATTTAAAAACAGCCCCTCACTAAAAACTTGACGATGAGATTCGTTGGAGTTCATATCGATTGAAAAGCTGCTTTGTTATTTTTGCTAATGATTTATCAACAGAAGTAATCCATGCGTGCTGAGCGTAGCGCCATTAATTTTTGTAATACCTTTGGATATTAACTGTGGAAAACATTTTACCTTAGGATACTATTGTACACAATATTTTGTCATCCCTGTGGGCTATGTTTAAGTACCGTTTGGAAACGATTATTACGTTTGTGCAGTTGACTCAGAGAAAATTGTATGCATTGATATTTCATTAGGAATGTAAATACCGTATGTCCATAACTTTACAGTGTTCTCCGCCGTCCAGTTTCTCTTATTTATCTTTTAAGTCTAATGACTAAATGGATGCGTTCGCTTAACTGCGTAATATTTTACTCACAGAGAAAAAACCTCATCCAGTGTCTGCCAATATTTTGTCTGTGATCCAAGATTGCCAGCTGTTCAGATAAAATATGGTGTCATTGCTTTGAACTTACCGTGTCCAAAATTTTTGGTACCCCATCAGCACACTTGAATGAGGAACCAGTGCCCCATCTTTCCGTCTAATGAAGGAATCCTTCACTGCTCCTTCAATGGCCCTGGCATCTCTAATCGTCCACATACGTTTGGTTTTGTTTTTCAGCCAGAGCGTAGAATGATCAAGTTTTAGTCTTTATTCATCCGTTGATCAATGGCTCCTTTAACCGTCTCAGTTCATAAAATCTCTGTATTTGGAACTCTTTTTTTTAATTACCTCTTTGGTGCTGTCGCCTGCAGTTCCGTCTTTTCTCAGTTCATCTCTCGAATCTCAGGAGCCAAGTAGGTCTGAGTACACAAAAGCTTGGACGGTTGAACTGATATATTTTATAGATGTCGTTTTGATTTGCTGGAATACGTGAAGTTTCTGGAAATCATATTAAAATATAGTTGTGCCTGACACTCTCATCGATTAAATGAACAATTGATTCCGTATTTAGGAACAATAGTGATTAATTGAGACGTACTATCCAGATTACTGCAAATAACTCATAAGCAGCACTGATTGTCAACGCTAAGGTAACTGTCTTTGACCATTCGTAATGAAGGTGATTCTTCAGACACACCTCACCACATAATACAGAACGAGTCTGGTCTAATTGGAAGTTTTCCAGACTTGGATTTTCAATTAGATGATAGTGGTTAAATTTAATGAGCGATCAGGAGATTGCATGATTAGTGAGAAATAGGTCTAAAAATGTAATAGGGAAGCTTAATTTGTCACCGTCAAGTCATAAAAACGTTTCCGTTGGCTTGAAGTATTATTTCAGCGTAATAACATCGCCATCTGCTTATAATATATTTGCTTTAAAATTTAAAGAAAATTATGTGTATTTGAGGGCAGTAATATACAAAACAACTGTAATACCCACGAAAAATTTGACTCTAAATTCTAATTTTTTTGCCTATACTATAGTATAGTAGTAGTATCTTTTGTTTCCACTAAAAATTTTAGCCTAATTAAAATTTCTTGACATACGCTTTTTTTTCAAAACAAAAATTCCCACAAAGTGAAGTGGTGTCTTTAAAATTAATGTGCATGTGATTTAGATAAAAAGTGTCGCCAGGGTGTTTAAATTCAAGTTGACTAATGGGCGATTTCTTTTCTCCTTAGAACAGTTTTCTCATAATGAAATCTTAGCGATTATTTTAGAAAGCGCACAAGGGATTGTGAGGGACTCTTTTTTATTGAAAGACGTCACTACTAACGGATAACACAGGCCAACAGTGGTTTTGCTGCCGGAGCTTTAAATGCTGATTTAAAGAACAATTGGGGTGGTGAATCCAATTATGACACTAGTTTTTTCCTATCAGCTATAGTTTTCAAGATATAGATATGTTGTTACTTACGTAAAAAAAACCTTCTACATGATGATATGGGAATATTATATTAATAATAAAACCCACTAAATATAAAGACTTGATTTATTTCCAGGGCTGTTAAATCACCCACAAGCACAACAGAATTTTACAATACGATTGAACACAAATATTAAAATTTTTTACTGTAATAAAACAAATTGAAAAGAAAAAAATACATAAAAACATCACTCAACACATCGGAAGCTTCTTTTGCGCGATTTTCATGAGTGCACTTTGTTCAAACAGTCTCGTTTTAAGCACCAGCAGTAATCTGCCATCATATGGTTATCCCATCTTCCTTGGTAGCGAGCTTCCATTGTTTTTATATCCTGGTGAAATCTTTCACCTTGTTCTTCACTTGTGTCTCCTAAATTTCCAAGAGAATTGTCTAAGTGGCTGTGTAGGTAGTGAACTTTTGTGCTCATATTACATCCAAGTGATTTGAAGTTACTGAGCATAATGTTTACCAGCTCAATATAATTTTCACTTTTGTGATTTCCTAGAAAATTTTTTATGACCTCAACAAATGACATCCAACTAATTTTTTTCAATCTCATTCATTGACTCGACAAAAGCAGGATCCTTTGTAAGTTGTCTGATTTGTGGCCCCTCAAAAATACCAGCTTTAAGTTTTTCAATACTTATATGGGGCATCTTTAGTCTGAAGTAGCCGAAGCATGGTCCATCCTTGTCAAGAGCCTTTACAAATTGCTTCATTAGGCCTAGTTTAATATGTAGAGGCGGTAAGATGATTTTCTCTCTTTCAACTAATGATTCAGCAATGATGTTTTCTTTCCCAAAAACCAAGTTTTCTCTCTTAGGCCACTCCTTCTTAATCCAGTGGTTTTGTCTGTCCCTGCTATCCCAGAGGCACAAGAAACAAGGATATTTTGTGTAGCCACTTTGCTGCCCAAGAAGAAAGTTCACCATTTTTAAATCTACACAAATCACCCAGCGATATTCCTGATATTTTATCTTCTGTAAGACCAATGCTATTGTATCGTATTCTTCTTTCATTTTAGTTGAATGAGCGATTGGTATTGCGCCAAACCTGTTACCATTGTGAAGAAGTACACATTTTAAACTACGCTTGGAGCTATCAATAAACAAACGCCAGTCACTAGCATCATATTGTGATAGTAGTCCCATTTTTTCCAAAAGACCCTTAACGTCTAAACAAAATGTAAGATTGTTTTCTTGAGTAAGGAAGGGTAGCATATCCTTTTCCCTTGTGCGATAAAAACTTATTTTTGTGCCGGGTTGCAGTAAATTCTTTTCATGCGGTCTTGATGCTAGTAGTTCGGATGCTTCCTTCGATAATTTCAGTTCTCTAGCAAGATCGCTTAGTTCATCTTGATTAAATAGTTGAGGAATTGTTGATACCCCCTCGCAGTCACTGCCACTATCGTCAGTAGAATGAGAAATGTTTTCAAATAACTCAAATTCTTCCTTAGATATATCTGGTAACGTCTGAAATATTGGGATCGGTATTTCTTCTGAATGGGGTACCGGGCGTCGAGCTGAAGGCAAATCTGGATATGTCCACTTGTGGCGATTTTTTCGATTAATTCCCGAAACATTTACTATGCAAAAATAACAGTCGTCAATATGGTTCACAGGTTCTCTCCACACCATTGGCACACCAAATTTTAGACTTTTCCTTTGTCCTGTTGTCCATTGCCGCAGATGTTCTGTACATGTTTTACACACAAAATGCGGTGCCCATGTTTTATCTTGGTCACCAAGCTTAACACCAAAATATCTCAAGTATGCACGTTTCACAAAGCCTGTAATATTTTTCCTATTTTCGTTTACCATATATTCCCCACAAACGTAACAAAGCGCATCAGGATCATTAACACAGCCTCTTCGACTTGAACTCATTTTTAGATGATGTTTTACAAAAAGTTACACGTTGAAGTAAAGTCTGTCCACCTGCTCCGAATAGCCAAGGGCAACTAATGAAACAAAAATGGCTGTCAAGAGAACAGAAAACGTGGATGCCATCTAACGGATACCTTATGAACTAATTTCGCCATCTTTTACCGAAGTCGATACAAACGATTTTTGTTTTTTAATCTCATTGGCCTACAATATAGAAATATACATAAAACTTATTGACAGTTTATTGAAAATAAAAGGAACACCGCCGAGTGGTTATAAATTAGTATACTTATAGATTTATTTAATTTTGAAAATTATTTTCCGGAATATATCAAATATTAAAACAACTAATCGTAAGATGTGCCATATCTAAAAAAGTAGAGCTGTTAAATAAAAACGGATTTCATATTTGGATTCAGCTCTACAAATATAGTTAAAATCATCACAAAGATTCCCGGCACCAAAAAAAAATTTTTTTGTAGGCCTGTGTAATTATACCAGTCTGGACATGAGGAAGCGATTCGTAAAAGCAATAGGATTCACTGGGCAAGGATCTGACTATCCCATTCAGTTTCTATGTAAACAAAGCATGTCATTAAGCTAAGTATGAAGTGGGCTCTACCTTCACCTATCAAACAAACTTATGGGTTGATCATTTTTGCTTGGTCGTTTCGGATTACACTGACCTGTGACGTCTTCGCATACCTTAAAAGTCAATTATATTTCGAATAATTATGAAAGGCAAGGTTAGTTAAATGGAAGAAAATTATAAAATTATTAACATCTATTTAGCTGATTACTTTTTATGCTCTATATTACTTTCGGTAACCGTTGTCTAAATGTTCCACATACCCGCAGCTTAAATATATTTAAACCACTGGCAGACTTCCCTCATATTATTTCCGAACGTACTCAGTACACTATATTTATGTCTGTTTCCCTCGATATTTTCTATTTGGTATACATCCACGTATAAAAATCCAGAAATTTATGACCCTGTTCTCGGCAAAATTCAATTTACGTTCCTTGCTTCACCTTTGTCGACATTGTGAGGCTACCATATCGATGCCGATTAAGACCGTTTGTTCATTCTGTTTGTGTTAATTTTCCATTCACAACCAACAACACGACTGACTTCAAATTTCCCTGAAATATAGTATCAGTCACCGAGCGCCATGGTCACTCATCAGAGGGCACTGGGCCGAAATGGTCTCCAATTAATAGATTTATAGATGAAGAAAAGATAAACTTACTGGCCTACTAAGGAAAATGAATTGAAAATACGTTAAATAAATGGGTTATCGAGTTTGCACGCTTCCCACTGTTCGCTCGAATACCTAAGTCACTGGTTTGGCAATCAATTTTACAGGAGACATTAGAATTATAGAATAGAGAAATTATAGAATATTATGTGAAGTATCTAAAAATTCATATAGTTTTCACGCTTGTTCAAGGAATGCTACGAGCTAGTAGCCGTCCAGCGTTTTAACGCCAACGGCGAGCGTAAAACCATGTTTTTTAAATTGAATTTATATCTGGACTGATTCATTTATTTGTAGATTATTTTATTAAATTAATACAAATAAATTTTTAGTTTCCTGAATGTAATTTCTACAAGGACCTCAATGACCATCGCTTTAATCTGTTTAAATAGATCGAACAACTGCACCTCCCGAAAAAGTTATGCTGCGAATCAGCTTTCGGCAATTTTTACGGTACTTTTCAAATCACTTTCACATGATATTTGCCCTTAGTATAGTCTCGCCATTCTAGTTCTTTCCCCTTCGTCCTCCTCTTGTTGCTCCTCCATATCCACTAGGTACTCTTCGCGCTCATCTCTGGACGACCCAGTTCCCAAGTGCACTTACCCAATCTCACGTCCGCTTCCTTCATCTCCCTCCTCACATACACTTCTGGGAAAGAAGAAACCTTTAAAGAAGCCGTCCTTCATCTCCAGCGTCTTATTTCCTAAATCCCTCCGTTGAAGGCTATGCCATACCCCCATCCGCCCACGGCGTCCATCTCTTTTCTCAATAAAGCGCCTCCCCCCACCAAGTGCCTCGACCCCAGTCCTCCATAATCCCTACTTCCACCCTGAGCCCGCTCTCTTTCTCGTGCTTCCCTTGCCAAACTCTTCCTATTCCCTTCCTAAGAAAAGAATAAAACATAACCTCTGATATCCTCCGGTTTATTCGGGTTCCACCCTCCCTTTCAAGAAACCGCCTTCACCGGATCCCCCACTCGCCCATTGACTTCGTCGCTTTAACTTTTGATCTCCGATGAATGCCGCAAACTCTTCCAGTATCCTCTTTCCCCTCCCATTCCCCCATTCGTTCCCTTATATTCTCCTGTCATCGCTTATTCTACTAATGCTCTGTCGGTGGCTTTTCTTCCCTTTGGTTTAAATGTTTACATATGTTAACTGTTCCGTGGTAAGTTCTTAGATTAGGTTTTCCTGCTATAATGGAGTTCGCTGCAAGATAACCCACATCAGGTTTTGCTGGTGTGATTGGATTTCCTGGGCGATAATTAAAAAAAATCGAAAACCATATAAATTCTCTTATGCGATGTATAAATTTGTTGTAAACAATGCAACTTTTATGTTTTTATTCCCGCTCTTAACTTCAAAATTATTAATGAAATAAAATACTTGCCGAGCATTTTTTATTAGAAAATTGTACGCGTGCTGAAAAACTACCGATTTATTGGGTCGCAAAATCAAAAATCAAGCAAAAATATAAAATCGAGTTAATAATGTACAAATTCATAATAGGAAAACTTATTATTATATATATATTACATTGAACTAGTTACTTTGTTCATAAAAACCTTGTCATTTTCAAGTCTTCAAATGTTCTTCAAAATACAGCATGCAGTATACATTTTTCCACATTTGGATTGCCTAAAAATTTGTTGAAAAGCTAAAAAATACAATCCTGTAAATAAAAACAAGATTTATTTCTCCAAGTCAAGGTTAAAATTATTCAGTGAGACGAAGAATTAATCATTCATTTGGAGGAATAAGAATAAAAACTTACGAGTATTATGGGGAAGAATACGACATTTTAGTTATTAGTAGTCTGCTAATTGAAAACTAATATTGCTATTGATTGGTTTTTACTGGAGGTAGCCAGCAAACACGATGATAGTAATTCGAGTCTCATTTGATGTTCGGTTTTCAAGTTATTCCATAATATGTCGATTTGTCGGTAAAATGTCTAGAATTTTTCATACACCTTACAAAGCAAATGTCCGCTACCATTAACAATTATTATGATTTTTGTCGTAGGTATTCTATTTTACAGCTGATTTGCAAATAACTTACTGTTTTGTCTGGTGTTTCATTTATAGTCTAATTTAACTGCTACTTTAATTAAAATGAAGCCTTAAGATACGATAGCCATGTAATATATAATAAGCCATAAGATGGATAGTAGATGTAAGCCAATCACAGGTATTCAGATCGACATTGTATTATTTTATTTATATAATTCAGCAATGGATGCCGTTCATATAAATTTTATGCAGGCATCGTTGTATTTTTAGGGGTCAAGACTCCCTCCTTCATTTGCTGTTTTTTAAAAGCTTTGCACTTGACACATGCTTTTTCGCGTATCACCTACCAGTGTAGGTTTCCAGTTATGTTTCCATAGTACGACCGATTTCTAGCTCATTTTTTTCCGCATTTCAGTAACGCTAGCCTTTCTTAGGATTATTCCCATTACAAATCTTGCGGCTAGTCGATGACTTTTGTCCAATCGTTTAATCTCCTCGGCAAGATAAGGATCCCAAACCGACGCCCCGCATTCTGAAAAAAGGTCTAACGAAAGTTTGAAAGGCGAAGGCCTTCATTTCAGTGGATATTTTTTCCAAAGTTCTAATCACAAATTTTATAGATAAAATCTCTTAAAGATCTAGTTACAATGCGTCCGATTTCTGGACTCCATGATTGATATTTAATTCGGGTGAATTCCTGATAATTGCATTGAGTTTTTTCGTTCAACACTTCACTCCTTAGTAGTAGTAACTATTCGAACTAGCAGTCCTTCCTTTACGGTCTAAATCTAAATAGTTTTGTTTTGATATCTTTAATGACCATTCGATTCTAGTTTGCCCAATATTCCAAAATATATAGGTCGTTTAGTAAAATAATTCCGTCATTAACTGTTTCTGTTTCGCTGAAAATAATGCAATCATCTGCAAAAATCTTGATGGAGCTTTTAAAATGTTCACCGATGAAGCTAACGTAAATTTTGAATTGCAATGATAATGAATAGCGACTGTGTGTGTGGCACAATGAAGGAGTGTACATTTTTATTTCATCCAAATGTGTGAGGAACCATAGTTGAAAACTGTGGATCAGTTGTGATTGATATATATATATATATATATATATATATATATATAAGTTGACGAAATATACACGCGCTTTTCAAGTATCCGTATGCGAATGAGGATGGTGCTTACCCGTTAATTGGCGGACAGTACGATTTATCTCTTCTATGAGAAAATTGTGGCGTGTCCGTGAAGTTTGGAACTCTTGTAAAGTTAACGTCTAGTTAGCTGAGATCCCTCCTGAGTGATAATCTTTGCTGCCATTCCTTCACGTAATGAAAGTCCAACCGAGCAACCTCCCCTACTTCCATTAAAACCTAAAGCCAAATGTCGAGCTCTGAGGTCACGCCGAGGCAGGGATAGAGCAAGACGACCTCTTCAGCGTGCTATGTATGTTATCGATCGATCTTAACCGTTTATGGTTAGAGCAAGAATTTTTTCTCTAAGAAGTCATTAATGGGGTCAAAGATATTCCTTCTGAGATGTGTAGTTGCATATTTTCTCTAAGGATTTGCATTGCACTGCTAAACCACCCGTTCAAAACCATCCAATCATTATTAATAGCAGTCCATAGTCTAAGAGTAGGGTTTTGATGAACCCTGGAACTGAACACTACTACTGAACACTTCCCGTAGCCCCTAACTGTGATGTCACAAAGCTTACTAAACAATTTTTAAGAATATAAAGTAGTAAAACAGTCATATAGTCCCAGTTAAACTTAAGATTAGTACACCGCCAATAAATATGAAGGAATTAGTGATCCCGCTTTTAAAAGTATCTCAAAAACTCATTTAATTGGTACATTTATAAAAAATCGAGACCGAATTTTTCTGTATACATAGTACTATGCAAGCCTGTGTGGTAGAAGGTGGTTACACAACTGTCATGTTGCATCAAACATTAAGTTCATCTTCACTTTTTATTGCGAGAGAACGTGCAAAATAATTCAAACAATTTAGATCATAATAAGTACAGGTACATGCAAAAGTTATCCATAATTCCCTGCGCACATGAGAGGAATTCTCGGTGACAAAGACAATAGCTAAGTGTCGATGGGTAAATGAAAACGTACTAGGTCCTTAGAATGAAAAAAGAAAACCATTTTCTTGGGAAAAAATGACATCTTAAATCTATTCTACACTTAATTTCTCTAATTTTATATACTTGATCTCCCCTACCGTTGTAAGATTTGGCTAATGCTCCAAATCATCAGAGATCTTCTATTTTATGCGAGAGATTTAATCTCTAAAAGCCTATAATTTAATTTGTATATTATCGGGACTTAAAAATAAAGTTTATAAGGATATCCTCATCATCGATTTCACAACTGTCACAATACCTTTATTCTTAAAAATTACTTTGAAAAACCCTAGTATATAATAAAAAATAATTTGCCGGCTGATATTAATTTTTAAAATTTACATTACAAGTGTTCTAATCAGAGATCTTTTGGATGTATCCATTAGTAATGGATAATTTTTCCTGATAAATTTACCTTTGCTAATATCTAGAGTTATTTTCTTTTTGAACCTAGGATACCGGGCAAACCAGATTAGAACGGTAAGGGAACAACCGGTTGTAGCATGCGATATCATATGCATATGCAAAATGGAAAATTTTCACTCAAGTCAAATTAATTCTTTTCAGTTACTATATTAAAAATATTAAGCGAATTTTTTACCTTTGAACGAAGAGATTATATTTACAGTTTTAAATTTGTCTTAACTTGGTGCATCCGTCAAGGATCTTCGTTTATTTCTCCTCGCAATGAGTTAACAGGGAATAACGGCCTTCTTACTCTGTGCTTTCTTTTGGGTATCAAGAGTATTTATAGCAGAAATATTGAGCTTTTTAGAGCATTGAGAAAATATGCCTCTGACAGTTTTCTTTCACTTACCTATGGACCCCAGTGCCTCATCTATGAATCCGGGTGCCCGATGCATTACTTTGGACTGCGACATTGCTTGTATAGTGTAGGAGAATCGAGGGTTCCTGATTGTCACTCGCCATCCAGTTGTGTCCTTACTTTGCCTGTACATATAATTAGAATGGTTAAATAGATTCATGGTGGTCATGGTGAGTGATCACTTGTTTCATGATGTTTTGCCAAAAGTAATGGTTTCGGGAAATAAAAACAGTTAAGGATGGACTGACGGATGGATTATCAGATTGGCACGTAGACAAATCGGACCGAAACCTCAAAATGTGGATTCAAGGAGCTTAGAGGTTAATTATAACCGTTTTATATGCAATCAGAAGTTAAATAAAATCTCTGCGGATATGATTTAAGCATTCATTCAACTCAACAGCTATTAAATTAAATCATATATTTTTACATTTTAAATGGTCATGTATGAAGGATCATGGTACACATAGCCAGGAGTAGAAGACGAGCCGCATTGGCCAAACACGAATTCGGACACGAAAAACTCGCCATGAGGCGAAAAATATTCATTTTCATGGATGTGAATATATACATGAATGTATGTATGTTTCATGATCTTGCATAATATAGTATGTGTGTGGCAGAAACAAGTTTGCAATCAATCGGTTCCGCCCTCTTATTTCTACTATTGCACTTACATTTCTGCCGACTCTATCTGGTTCATTTCATATTACATGGGTAATGAATTTTCGTTCTAATATATTTTCACATTATACCCAATATTAAATAAATGTTCTCATGGATATTATTCTTGACAAGGATTATACGTTTTCGTGTTACTCTTTTAATTTCATTAATATGTACCTAGCTTAAACTTTTCTATCTTCTTCAGAAAGGTGCACATTTTTTATTAAAAACGTTGTGACTACTAATGCGCTAAGTTTTCATCCTCAGGGTTGATTTCAGTTCATTACGTATGCATTGCAGTCAATACGGTCCGTGGAAAGTCGCCGGTCTTAAGGATTGGGAATGTATCTTTGATGGAGTTTTATATAACATTTTATTGCTTACTTAGTGTTTCGAGAAGTTTTTGTTTTTTTATATTGTGATTATTAGAGAACGAACTTTGTCTTTGGACTGAATTTCTGTTTTTGATTTCATTTTATTTAGTTGCAATTAGATTTTTTAAATTTACCGCTGCATATGCTCACACACTCAAATGAAGCCTAATGACCTATTGAAAAAGCATATTTACAACTTTTAACATTTGGAGATTGTCTGGTGTAAAATCGATTTTTGGAAATGAAAGGATATAATTTTAGAAAATAATTGGAATGTATTGGGGAAAATATATTAGAATATCCTACTTAATGTAACAGAAAAATATTTGAGGCTGGTGAATGATGCGTGAGGGAGGTGGGATCCGAAAAATTCAGGAATTTCCCATAGTAGTTGGTCAACACCAGAGGTCATTACTCAGCATCTACCTATGTGTTCTGGTGTTAAATGTCACTTCTAGGAATGCGAGGAGCATGATCTTCGAGCATGATCTCTTTAGAGCATGATCTTCGAATATGACTTCTTCCTTTGCAAAGGCGGTCAGTGAAAAGAAGAGAAGCTTGAAGAATGGCGGGAAGTTTTGGAAAAGAGGAGGATTTAGGAGTTACAGAGCGGAAACGGATTGTATGGCATTAGAATATGAATATGACATCTTCATTAAATTTAGAAAATAAAAGATACCATCCGATAAATAGATCCAATAGAAGAGATAAAGTGTAGGAAGCGTTGGAGGTCTGGAAGCAAAATTACTACAGACAATAAAATACTGGTGGATGAGCTTGAGAAGTATAAGTGGGATACCAGGCAACAGAAGGGTGAATGGTAAGATGAAAGGAATGTTAAATAGGCATGTGGCAAGATTGGTGGTGCTCCATGGCACATTAACTTGCCCAATTTTTCGAGGGAAGGAGAGAGGGATGAAAAAGAGGTTATGATAAGGATGTTGAAGTGAATACACAGGATATCAAGATAAGGGATGACTCAGGAGAACGACCATGGTAATAATAATACGGCTTTATTCGGGCGAGATTGAGACTGTGGCGGTATTTTCTTCCATCTAACCCATAACAAAAATACCAATGCGGGATCTATTAGTTAAACGGTACAAGAAGAAGGCCGAAATGATTAGTATGCTTGAGGAGAAAGAGCATAGAGTATGTTAAGCAAGAAGTGGAGTAATTGGAAGCAAGATGGTTGGATAAGCAAGCAAGCTCTAATGAATAAACATGGAGGCGGAGGAAATGAAGGAAAAGGGATAGAGAAGATAGATACAGAAATAAAGTAACATGAAAGACCCAAAATATAATCGCCGATCCCATAGCCATGAGATAAGGCTAAGCGAAAGAAGAAGTTGAGCCAAGTCGTTTGAAAGCCGTTAAAATTTCGTTTATGTAGCAGGCGCTTCGCAAGCTGGATACGTGTATTATAAAAGGCCGTCTAAATTTAGCCCTTCCTCAAGATGTAATGAAATGTTTCAACACCGTATCTGGGCGGGCAAGCACTTTCTGCGCGCCAAGTGACGAACAATGTTTCATTGTTTTCATTGGCAACCACGTGCTTAAAATATGACAGTTTTCCCGTATGAATTTCCGTTTATAGTGCTCTTTATTGAATGAATCCCTGCTCATTTGTTTCTGTCGCGGCATGAAGGCGAGGCAATTGTTGTTTTAGAGCCTGTGTACAGTGAGCATATCCACCTCTGGAATTTGAACGCAATTGAAAAAGCTGACATTTTTACCCTCATTAGTACAGCGTTTGTAGATGTGATATTTTCCCAAAAATAAGCTTTCTAGTTGTTCCATACATTTAGAGCTTGCGTGGAAAATTAATTTCATTTATTCAACGTATATACTCTCTCAGTTGCTGCTTAATGAAAGTATTTGTTCAATGGTGGAACATGCATAGTGATAATTTTTTTGGAAATTGAGCGACTCCCTCCCGAAAGTCTCTTTTGTGACACTGAAATTAAATGTGTAGACTCAATTAAATACCTAGGCGTTACCTTCACTCATGACCTCTCCTGGGTGAAACAGTTACGAGGAATATGTGGACAAGCTAACAAAAAATTAGGATTTATTAGGAGAGTACTGGTTTTATGTGATGAAAAGGTCAAAGAGAAATTTTAAATGTTACGGGTTAGGCCTCATTAACGAGTAAAATATGCAGCGAGTATATGGGATCCTTACGAAGTTGGATTAATTGCCGAATTGAATCTCGTCCAGCGTAGAGGAGCTAGACTTGTAAAACGTTATAATGATAAACTTAGTAGCGTTTCCAAAATAATAGAGCAGCTAGACTGGGAATCACTCACGGAGCGAAGGTCAAATTACAGATTAAATCTCTTGCATAAATTGGCGGGACGTCTCTTTAGCAGTGATGTTGAAGATGTATTATTCCCCCAATGTACTACGGTTGGAGAGACTATTTCAGTAAAATTATAGAGATTAAGTGTATAACAGATAGATTTAAGATATCATTTATTCCACAAACGATAAGGGATCAGAATAATATTGCACGACCGCGGTAGGGCTTTAAATATTTGGGCCAAAATTAGTCTGGTGTGTATTCACACTCTGCCATACACCCTAGCGGTAGCTTTCAGGGTACATAAAAAACATTCGTGAGCGACGCACTTAGACGTAAATATAGTGAAATTAGTGGCTAAAAACAAAATCCCAAAAGTAACAAAAATGATCTCTATTTTTCTGACTAGAAAATCCTTTTGGAGAAAGTTTAGTTTTGTGGTTCACATTTTGTGGAATATTCAATTATTATTATTAGGTAATCTACCGGTTAAGGTAGGTTTTTGGATGGACACAACTATTAAATAAACATTTTGTAACTCCCCACCTAGCAAACTAATCTATATCAGGTCCCTCTTCATCTCGGTGTACTTCTTTCCTCCCTTCATCCCGTCCAACATCCCTATCCTGTTCCTACCCTTACCACGCTTGCCCAACATTCTCCCCTCTATTACCCTCTTCAACATTCCACTACCGCTCAATACGCCTTTCATCCATTTTTCCTGCCTCCATAGGATTTCTCTCAACAAACCCCTCTCCTCCCCCACCATTTCTAGTACTTCCTCATTTGTTTTCCTTTCGGTCCATTTCACCTTCTCCATTCTTCTCCATACCCACATTTCAAAAGCCTCCAATCTACGTCTATCCTCCTGCTTCAGCGACCACGTTTCCGCGCCGTACATAGCTACGCTCCATATCAGAGTTTTTACGAGTCTTGTCTTAACATCCCTACTCAACGTCCCCGTCATCAACTCCCTCCAGGAATATTCAATATCCCTTGGTATTTTTTAGTAATCCGAATTGTAAAAGATAAACAAAAATCCTTTTATTTCCTTACTGTCGTTTGACGGAACCATGTATCTTTAATATAGCTTCACAGATACTTCAAACGTGCTTCTTTCGTATTGCCCACGATATAAGTTTCATTACCGAGTATTATTATTATGAGTCCTCTATATTTGTCCCTCATTTTTCACTTTCCAGAAGCCATTAGTACGTGTTTTTCAAATGTAACTGGAGATCCTATTCTTCACAACAAATATTAAAATGATATTTTTGAACTGCTTGGAAACAAAAGAAATCCCCGTGATGGCATTTTTGTCATTAGCAAATCCAATCTACATGTTTTTCGTGTAGTCCACACGGATGCGACTCCCCATATAGAGCTCCAAACAGTGGATCCTCTGTTACCTCTTTTTCAATAGCAGCCTAACCCTTAGTTTAAAGTGTTGTTCACTACTTTCTATGTACAATCCCAGCAGTTTAAAACTCAACCGACAATCGAGAAATATATTATTTCCTGAAAAACCAGTCCAGGTTAAAAAATCGAGTAATTTTTCTTCTCCGAGCACCCAGATAAACGCTTATAGCACCTTACTCTCACGGCCATTGCACGCACAAGTATATTAATCTTGTTCATGGAATAGCGCAGAAAATTTTTAATCTACGCAAATAAGTACGTAGTCATATTCTTTCTTTCCAACTTATTGTTAACAATAACGGCAGCTGTATTACTAAGGAGTTAATTAGTTTTACCAAGTCCTCTTGCTTCATAGCTTCAGTATAAACTATTTTCTCACAATTAGTAACCCCAGACCCAGTTCTACTTTAAGCCGTATCCAACCACGCGACGAGTATCTAATTTAGCTTAACCGGCGCCTCCGCTGCAGCAGCGGCGTTTTCCGTGATCAAGGTTTTGGCTCGCCCTCGATGCAAGAAGCGCAGCCAGAAAATTATTTTCGGGTTGCTCTCAGAAGGGGCGGGGGGAGAGACAATCAGTAACATGGGTCATCAAACCCTTCCGCACATCACGAGGCTGGACGGACAACTCCCACCGACGGCGATCTCGGGGTGCGTTCCTCACTTCCCCACCGGCATTCCTCCCTCCAAACTAACACCCATTCCGCTTCTCCGTCTCGTCGACGGAACCTTCTCGTTCTCATTCCTCACTCCAGCTCTTTCGGTCGCGAGCGAGGATTATTACGTCGCCAGGGCGATCTTTATGATATGGAGACCTAACTCTCACCCTAGCTCATTTGACGGCGGAGTTCTTTCCATCCCAGTTTTTCTTCCTGCTCGAACGAAACGCCCGTTTACTTAGGCTTTACTCACTCTTCTTACTCCTCTTTGCACTCTTAGTCGGACTTTTATAGCCCTTATGCTAGCAAATCCTATGTTTAGCGCACTTTCTCTCTATATCTCTCTGGTTTTTTCTGCTCCTTCTCTGCCACAGGTAAACATGGGAATATATATGTCGACGAAACTGAGTCATCCTGCGCCCGGATTAAGCTATCCTTTTTTTAAAGAGTGCTACTATCATAACATTTTTAGGAAAATTCAATGATTCCATTCCATGACTTGGAATGTATGCCACCCTCTTGTCCCCGGAGGTTGGCTTGGTCAGTGAGGACTCAGGTGAATCGTCATTTTGGTGAAGAAATTCTACGGAGGAAGAACCACTTTTAATGGTTGTGAATCGTTCCTCGTGCTGTGATTGAAGTTTTCAAGGTCGTGGCATGAATTTACACAGCTTGGGTACTGCTGAATACTTCTGGAGGCATCATGCGACTTTTAACTTGGGACTCGAAGCAGTAACCAAACGCTCTACGCTACCTTGCTGTCAGTATTATACATTGGTATTGCAGGGCCGAGTATTTATATTTCGCAACGATGAAATTCGTGAAACGATTTCAAAAGATGCTAAGCACTTTTTTATAAGAATTTCGTCCCATCGCGATTATCACTCAAGACACATCCTTGAATAATTCCATTCATTCGTTAGTCAGCTGGAAAGATTTCTCGAAAATATTTATTTCTGTTGGTTATGAAACGCACACCAAATGAATCAGTGATCTCCTTATGTTTTTCATGTCTTAAGGGTTAATCTTCCCCGTTGGTACATTTTCTTGGGGATTCATTGCGGATTAAAAATATTTTTTCCAGGTGCACGACACCATTAAATTTGCAATAAGTTAAGGAACACGACCGTTTGGCTTTCCATAAATTTTCTACTTCTTTTTCTCGAAGCCTGAGTCAATTGTTAATGACTGTATTCATTATTTAGTGATTATATTCGCTGCAAAAGTTAAAACCTTAAGGGCTAAGATGGTAGGCATTGGACGATTTCGCTCTGATGAAAAACATTACTTCACGATGGAGACTGCAACTCGCCGTACAATGCTTCCTCTACGTGGTGAAGAAATCCAAAATTAACTGAGTGTTGAATTAAAATCTTATGGGCTTAAAATTTGAAGTTCCTATTAAAATAAATAAAATATGTACACCTTTTACTCACAAGAATGTTTTATATTCTCCAGAAAACTTACGAAACATTCCAATACAAGGAAGTATTTCGCCCCTTAAAAGTAAAACCTTGCTGAAGTTCATAAAACTTTCGCAAAATCCGTCGTTTAGTTAGTAACAAGCCATCAAGATCATATATTTAATTACTTTACTAATTGCTAACCGTGTTAAGTGACAAAGTCACTTAACACGGTTTTGGATTGGTTCAGCTCACTTCTTTCATATGAGCTGAATTTCAAGTCATATTACTTGCCTGCATTCCCCCATAAAAAGGTATTTTTTCGTACCAGATGTTGTTGACTAGGTTTCTGTTCTAAAAATCAATTTTTTTTTATAGTTGAGATGACGCAAAAATTATTTGGCTTGTGTATTATGAAACAAATTTCAGTTTCTTTTGACACTATTTTAGCTTTTACTCGATGCAATTTTTCTAATGTATAGATGATAGAAATACAGCAATTGCATTAAGATTTGTTGATGGGTAAAATACCACCACTATGTGGCATCACCAGGTGGTGTGCGGAACCATGGTCATCAATGAATACTAATTGTGGAATTGCCGTGTTTCT
The DNA here is from genome assembly GCA_037158775.1 of Hetaerina titia. Taxonomy (NCBI): domain Eukaryota; kingdom Metazoa; phylum Arthropoda; class Insecta; order Odonata; family Calopterygidae; genus Hetaerina; species Hetaerina titia. Next base: position 23,942,512 of record CM073769.1, read on the forward strand.
GTTGTACACATTATGTGCAGTTTCTTAGTTTTCATCACCTAGCTCCTACGGTTAGCAGTAATTGAAATGTTGTAACAAGAAAGAGTTTGTATTTTTTTATGCTCTTATAAGTAATTTGGCGGGAATGATTGCCTTCAATGTCTTCGTCAAATCGTGTTCAATAGAATATACCAGTGCACGTTAAAGGGTCAGCTAATTTTCTGTAACTCTGCATAACTCAACCCAAAATGTCACAAGAATATGAAGCAACATCAATAAGTTTTTTTTAACAATGGAGTTCCTTCTTTTACACATTTTTGGCAATTTCTTACTTAATTCAAGTCATAAGGAGGGCATGGCGCTTTTTCGCCGCCGCTGCTTGCGAAAGATCCATCCCCTGGCTCCATAGTCGCTGGCAGCGTGAACCTACATATTTCGCGTCCCGAGTCATGGAAAGAACGCGAGCTCACCAAATGACTTTCCTCGAATATCTCCTGGTTTCATCTCTTGCCGTCTTCTCGTACGGTTCCGAAATAAGCCGGCTACAGTGAAGGGAAGAGGTTTGCCGACTCATCACGTGCAAAATGGCTACCTCAGTCTGGGGAGATGAGTGGTAATTTGAGTTAATACGTAAATGGGACGTCGATTTAGAAAATAGGCGAGGGATAAGGGCGGGGAGGATGTGATGAGACGGGAGGGAATAAGGCAACCCTCCCGCGGGTTGGTGGTGGGAACAGCGGCGGAGAACGGGCGACGTTTCGCGGGGGATGACGAAGGAAGGAATGTTTGGATGACGGCTCGACGAGCGCCGCTAATTCCGAACAACGGCTGGAAGGCAAACAGCAATGGGTAGAAGGAGTTTAATGGTAAATGGAGGGGGCTGAGCGCATGTTATCTGTATTAATCTCTCTCTCAATATTTCCTTAATGTTTGAGTTTACGCATTAACTTATGGCATACTCATGTGTGCTTTTGTCTGAAATCATTGAAGATTTAATGAAGTAGGGCAAGCAAAGTTGATAAGGCGTTTTAGAACTACATAGATTTTTACCTTTTAGGCTTTCGAGCTATAGTTAATTATTCTGCTCATTTCCAAAAGACCTTTACATGATGGTAAATGTTTTCATGTCCGTTTGATTGGTGAAACACAGTCAGTTGAACTGAATCTAACGCTTGGCTCATTTTTTAGAGGGCGTTTTCTTCAGGCTTCGCTTGTGCCACTTTTAAATCGACCACATTTTGAGATTCAACGGTTTCAGGAAGAATATTTCTTGGAAATTTCCCTTTATTTTACTATAATTATCGGTATTCTACTCATTAAGGTAGATTTTTGGACAAACAAATGACAAATTATGCAGCGGCAAGTAATTCCCTGGTCTCTACTTAAAACGCAAACTTCCTATTCTACGAATGATGAGGTCTCAGGCGTGATGTGGTGGAAGCGTAACATATTAAAACCACAGGTATTGCAATTTTCCACTAGATATTTTATTTCGACACTACCGGTTTCGATGTTTTCACATCATCATCAGGTGTGTGATGATGTGAAAACATCGAAACCGGTAGTGTCGAAATAAAATATCTAGTGGAAAATTGCAATACCTGTGGTTTTAATTCCTATTCTACGGTAATCCCCTCTTCATCTCCGTATGCAACTTCCTTCTTCCCTTCATTTCATCTAACATTCCCATCCTTTTCCAGCTCCTTCCTCTTTTTTCCAACATTGTTGAGAATCATAGTTGATAATCACATACGAACTTATTGAGCTCAGTTGTCCCGTGGAGTGACCTCTGACCTACCGACCGGAGGACCGGGATTCCGTTCCAGGTGACGTCCCTGGGCACCCTCAGCTTCCATCTATCTACAACGTAGCATCCCGTCATCGCTAGGGTTTATTGCAGGACTGATGACGCACTAAGCATGCGACTTCAAAAATGTATTCATTCTTACATTTTAAATACAGCATATTTCTATAAAATTTCTTGTTTTGTTTTATATGGCGCGGAAACATGGGTATTTAAGAAGGATAATAGGACTACGTTAAATTTGTGCTTTTGATAGTTGGGTGTGGACAATGATGGAAAAGGTGAAGTGACCAAAAAAGAAAACAAATGAGGGAGCTTTATGCTTGGTGGGTGAGGAAAGGGTGGGATAAATCCAAAGTATGCGGGAAAGATGGCTTCAGAGCTCCCTTCAACCAAATCGCATTTGTCAAAAGCATTGTCAGAAAATCGTGTGCTCCCAGATGACACTGTGGCAAAGAAACTGCCCACGCACATAACAAGGTCTATAATGTCAATAAAATAATTAAATCCAGTGATAGATGTACGAATAAAATGGTTCGGCGATGCCGGATATGATCGAGCATACGTATTTGTGAGATTATACATATATATATATATATATATATATATATATATATATATATATATATATATATATATTCATACACACACACACGTGGGTGGTCTAAAAGGTTTCCGACCCAGGAAATGTTCAGAAAAAAATGTCTTGTATCTTTATTAGTTCGGAAACTTTTCAGACCACCCTTGTATGTATACATATGTATGTATAATATATATAATACATATACAAACATACATACACTCACAGTAAGTTGCTATAGTGCTGTTATTTTTCATTGGGGTAACGGATAAAATATTAGCGGATACAGAGAGTAATTGATAATATTATATCAGTTGATTATTTCGGAATGCGGTTTTGTAGCAATTATCAATAGGATGTTCATGAAATTTGAAAGTATAATTAAATGATTGTCTTAATAGTCGAAACCAGAAGATTCTGTAAATCCAGTTGAGGTTAATCATAGCGCACATTCGTCTTACATTCAGAGTGAGTTATTTTCCCAGATGGCAAATATTTCACCCGCACTGAGTGTGCCGTACTAACATGAGTCGCTTAGTAAATTTAGCGTGCGGAATAGTTTAGCGAACCATGTGTCATTTTTGCGTAAAACGCGGAAGGAGGAAGGAACTCTCATCTTGCTAAAATGCTGCCATGCAGCAGCCACGGGAGCATTTTTGAAACATGAAATAGCTGGAAGGTTACCAAGAACGTTTGTTACCCCACAGTGGATCTGGAAGACGGAGGGCTTTAAGCTAACATAGTCGTTCATTTTTCGCGAAAGTAGAAAACCTATTATCGCATATGCTTTGTCTGTTAAATTAATTCTGCTGATGATGGATGCCTCTCTTGTCTTGAGTGAGATATTTTCAGATTTCCGAAGAGGTGAGAAAGTAATGGCATCGTGCCTGCAAGTCTAAAGCGTAACCTGTATTGTAACAACGAAATAGATGACTACAAAAAATTATTTTCCCCAAAATATTTTCAAATTTAGAATAAAAATTCTTCACGAATGGCGTTTGTACGTGGGCCATAATACGCAGTTTTAATAATCAAATCCTAAAATCTGAATTCTGAGGTTTTTCTCCCGCCCAACCAAAACTTATTTTTTTTAATTTCACTCATAACATTTCTCTTTCTTAGAAAAAATGTTTGAGTTGTAAGTAGCAACATTTAAATGACATTAGTTGAACGAGGAAAAAATGCTGTTTGTAACCGCTGCGTTAAATAATGATTAATGCGGGTTATAAGACTAGGCATAAGGCAAATAAATACTTCCCAACGTTAAATGTAAATATATAATTCATTGTTTCTTTAGATTGGCCAGTATCAACACGCTTAAAAATTATGAGAATTCATTGCATTGATTTTTCTGACGGCGTGAGGAATGAGTAGAATGAAGTATTTTTACCCACACAAGAGTTTAATCCAGTACTCTTTTCAGGATGGGCATTTTAAATTTATGAACTACGAATATTAATAGGTATCACGTATACTTGATTCATCTATTTGCCATACGAACATTTTAATAATAGTATTACAATTCTGTAATAGTAATTTTAATATACTAATAATTTAATAATAGTACTACAATTATTGTAATTTTCCTTATCGATTTCTAGGCTTGTTTCAGCATTATTCGTTTCGGAACACTGAATTTTTTCTCGCGTGTCGAGCAGAGGGGTTGAAAATGGGCTCCACGAAGTGGTTTCGCCGAGCGAGAGCTCTCTCATCCTCGCGTCAAATGTGTTAGAAGAGCCTCTAGGGGCGAGAGACATTACGCAGACCTAAGGATTTTTCTTACTAGCATCTCGTCCCTGATTGAATTTACTGCTGAGAAACGTGCCTGGAGATTTCGTTGCGTCGTTCATGATAAGGCTATCTTGGATACCAGGAGAATATTTCAATTTCCGCAGTTTTGGCGGAGGTGAGAAAATTCAAAAAAATCTTGGAAACTGTTTCCCATTGAGCTAAAACAGCCTTAGGCTTCAATGACCCATGTTATGATACAAGGGAATTGTTTTAACATAAGTTATTTGCAGACAATACCGAATCAACAAGCCCTTTGGCTAGTTAAATTTGTTCAAAAGATTGTTACCTATCCCGGAAACCCTTGATTCTGAATGCTCATAATATCACTGACTAATTAGTTTAGACGTAAGCCATGAATTGATATGTACTTCATTGCGGAATATTACAGTTATTTAATGTACCTGGCGTTTAGCACACTACCTAGTCTAAGTAAATAAGAATTCTCAAGGCTTATGGATGTGGTTTTTATGTTTGAAATCGTATGGAAAAATGTTAAAGATTTATTATATAATTGAAAATTGGTATGTTATCTGACATGCATGTGCCATTGTAAAAATATTGATACATACGTGTATTTGATACTTTTTTATAATTTCCGGGCCACAATAATTTTTTTTTCTCTTTTGAAAACACATTTTATTAATGTATTATAAGCATCAAAGAGGTCTATGCATTTCCAAATCTCTATTCAATAAGATCTGAACTATGTGTTAGTTAATACTATATGTTTTCAAAATGGTTTCATCTGTATTTCGGTTTCTTTGAAGTGTACTAAATCTAATAACTGGAGGCAAATGCCTCCAATATTTTTAGTTTTGGACATATTTTCGAATATACTTCCTTCCATGGAGCATTACCATATGGTCTTCGTTCTTAAGGTTCAGAAAAAATATAGAAATACGACACTGGATGTTATCTGTTTTCTGTATGCTGTCTTTTAAACATGTTAAAATAATATTGTGACAGCTTTTATTATGTATTCGATACAATCGTACTAGAATATCGTAATAAAATGCGATGAAAGAATGTGTAGTGTGGATAGTTTCTAGCCCTAGATGTGAGAGGAAATCCTTAATGGCGTATGCTTTAATGTTTGCACTTGAATGAAAGACACCTATAGAATGGGAAAAACCCGATATTCATCATCTCTTTTATGTTCGAATTTCATTTTTTGGTATTAATGCGGCATATTCCCTTCCATTTCTTTCCTTTTCTCGTTGCTCCATTTTTCATTTATAAAATAGGCTATCAGCTAAAGTGCCACTATGTTAATGTCATTTAAAAATCTCCTAATATTCTATTTCCTCTCCGTATATAGTGTATTAAAACACATTACAATAAACTGCGGGCGATAACTTTTTCACGAAATCATCCACCAATATGGCACATTTTAGAGATCAGTGGATTTACCTTTTCTATTTCTATATTTACACAAGAAGTTGTCGGTAAGTCGTACCGATATGGTAAATGGCAGGCAATTACAGTCGTGTGTGACAACTTAGGAAGCAATTGCTTCAAGGTTTCATATTGTTTTGATTTTGCATAATGTTTTTTTTATTGCTATGAAGTGTAAAACATATATTGACAAAGCCATGCATAATTCTATGCTTATGGTGAATGAATAAATTACAATTACAATTATGCATTACAATGCAACAATTGCAGAATGGTAAAATCATTCGCTTATTCACCTATCCCGGTCAAGGCGAATGACTTTTACTCCCTGCTTGTTATATATAAAACAGATTGCACGGAATTCTTTCCTTCCATCCATCCCCCTTGGAGTTTGTGTTCCCCGTTTATCAATTTTCTCGTCGATTCTTCCACTGCTCTGCGGTCCATTACGCCCGTCTTTCTTTGGTAGAGTCACATGATAAAACGGCAGGGAAGGAATAGGAAGATGCCATAATAAAAATGGCTCACTGGTCATGATTAATGCATTCCGTGTAAAATGATGAAGTTCTTCCAGGAAATAGACGGGTCTTCAATATAACAGGCAATTTTTTATCTTGATACCTTTTCCAAGAGAAAAAGATGATATTTTCGATCGGAATAAGTATTATGTTCAATATTTTCATAAATTATCAAAATAATCTTGGGGTGTACATATCATACAATATCATATGAAATAGACATTATCAATGTTGTCTTTTATACTGACAAATGAACTGATAAGAATTGTTAATAGCGATAATGCCGGCTCCGGTGGTGGCGGGGTATCGTCCTCGTCTGCCAACCCAAGGGTCGCGGGTTCGAATCCCACCTTGTTGGGTTTTCCTCCACCTAGGGCTTGGGTGCTTTTAATCGTGTCCATTCTTATCACTATTACTAGTCCGATGTCAAAGGCTGAAGAGTGCTGCTTTCTGGCTAAGAATAAATAAATATCTATTCGCGAAATTTTACACATTTCCTTGTAAAACCTTCGCCGAAGGATACGGAAATCATGTATAAATGGATATCTGTATTAATTGAGAGGGAAGCATATCGGCATGGAAAAAATGGTTATAGTGTAGGAATATAAAATTTTCACTTCTGGATTGTGTCAGAGGCTATAATAATAAAATAACCAAAAGCAATTCATGCCTTAATAACTAGACTTGTTTAAACTTTTATTATATTTGAAGTGTTCGATCAAAGGTAGGTTTTAACTACAGATCGAAGATTATAATGGAATTCAAAAGCCTGCTTGGGAGGAAAAATTAAGAATTTGATATAATCTAATCTTAAATCTACAAATCTGGAGACCTTTCGTGAAAAAGATAGTTTCTTTAATGCTAAAATTGATTATAGTAATTATGAATTTTGTATGCATGGAAAAATCAGCAGTACGAAGTAATATTTCATTAATTCTCTCTCTCCTCTCTCTCCTTTTCTTCAATTTTTCAAAGTCCATCGTGTCTTTATGTGTTTTGCAAGGGCATTGGGATAAAATATTATTCAACGGCACATGTCTTGTACCTTGGACTCGTGCTTATGTTAGATAAAATTTAATGTAAGTGTAGGAAAGGGATAGGGGACAACCAAGAGCAGGTAGAGCGACACCCCTGGTTGTTCCGGCGGGGACAGGTTTGAATCGTAGATTACGCACTCGTAGTAAGATGGGAATATACATTTCTTAAGCGGACGAACTTATTATTTACACCAAGCTACCAAATAAATGAGTTATTTTTATTATTATTTTCAAGAATATCGTGATCCAGCCCTTTTTTTGCATTGTAGTATTTCCTCATATATTTGCTTCTTTCAGTTTACCTGTCGGCAGTTATGCCTGCATGCTGTGCTAAAATTCTATTTTCTTCCTTCCGCCATCCCACCTACCAAACATTCTCCCGTCTATCACAGCCCTCGGGATCCAACTCTCTCTTAATATAACCTCCGCCCACTTTTCCTGTCTTTTTTTTGGATTTCTCTTTGCAAAACGTTGTATTTTTCCTTCGTATTTAAAAGACTATCGTTAGTGATCCTCTCTCTCCAGTGTGTTATATCCATTCTTCTCCCTTCACACATTTCAAAGGCCTCCAATCTACCCTCGTCTTCTTGCCTCAAAGATCAAATTTTGAATCCATGCTGCGCTACATTATCTATTAATAATTTTCTCCTCTTTCAACCTCATATTTTCTTATTTTTTATTTAAGTCTTTGACATTATTTCTGTACGTTACATGCCAGTCATCAAATCCCTTCTGGGGAAGCTTCTTTAACCAAAACTATTCTTTCCCTAATGACCCCACTACTATGCCTACTTGTTTTTCCTAAATACTGCGCAAAATACATGAACTGCCACACCTGTTTTAGTTTAGTCCCTTCTAGTTCAAGAATACTTTCCAACTTATCTTTTAATTTGTCTAGAATCTCGAAGTTTTTGCTTTTTAGTGGATCATCTTCTCTCTATACTTCTCAGATTGCTTTTCTTTATCACTCAGAAATCACCGCGAGCTCTTTTCTATGTGAATAAATTATTCTTGATCACTTAAAAACGTGACTTGATAATTTTGTCGTTTTATTCCAAACTCTAACGAGTGATGGGCTCTATATGCGAAGGAAATGTTACTTTCAAAAGTTGCTTGTAAATTGTCCTTGTGTTTAGTCACTTCTTGAAAAATAAGGAAAATTATTTGGGTAATTTAATTCGCCCCAGCCAAAATATAGTAATTTTAAAATTCATACGTAAGTGGAACTTTTATCAGATAATATCTCATATAAGCGGCAAAATAAGAGCGGATGTCTTAGGGGAAAAAATATATTTTTATTCCCGCGAAGGAGGCGTCATCCCATTGGGTTAAAAAGTTTTGCTCAGGATTTACTCGGAGGCATCAAAAGAAGCACTCTGCCTTTATTTTGACCTGTGGTCATTTCACCGTCTGCCACGGTGAGCATATGGTAATTGTTTGCCATTTTTACTGTTGCTTTCGTGTCTCTAATTAAACATTTGCTATTTTTTTCTGTAAAACTTGTTAATTGGAGAAGTTGGTGAGTGAGTTGGAGGAGTGGAAAACTGTGGAGGTAGAGGGTGGGGGTGTAGGTGGGAAGGAGGACATTGTGTTTACCCTTTTCTACCTCGCCTCCTCGAGAACTCATCCCAATGGCCGCAAAACTCTTATCCGGGTCTCCGCCTCCGTCCTCTGCGAACCCTAACCGCCCCCTTTCCCTTCCCCTCCGCCCTGTACTCCCCAGACCGCATCTATTCTTGGCTTAGTTGGTCTCGCTTTGGAAAAGTGGGTGGGTGGAGAGGCAGCGCAGCGATGAGAGCGGGGGAGGATGAGAGGTGAGGGGAAGATAGGCGGAGAGTGGTCCTCCGCTCTCCACCGTTTTAACCATTGCGACCGGGTCCGCCTTCGTCCTGCAGGAACTGATATTTGCAAGGGATAGAGGAGAGAGAGGGAGAGGAGTGGAACCTAACCGGCCATTTCTGTCGTCGCTGCCCTTAGTGAGTGTTCCTCCCATTGGAGATTGAGACCTCATTGCAACGCCTTAGAAAGGTACCCGCTGGGATCTCTACTCGGGTGAAAAGTGTCGTAATCAGCCAGGGCCCTTTGCTACGTATTTACCCGACCCTCTAATTTCTGAGAATTATCTTCCGAGCATGCCATAGTAAACCTGCGATCTTGTAGAACATGCATTATTTTGCCATGTTCGGTATGAAAATTATTTCCATGCCCTGGTCAGCGATAACTTGGAGGAATCATTAATGTAGCCTCGAATTTCAGTGGTTGTTGCAAAACAAGGTGCTAAAACATTACTTTATATACTTGTAAATGCGATGAGTAGTGTTTATTGACTCATTCACTATTGCTTGCTCATTAGTATCGTACAATTAACTTTCCAAATGAATCATATTACAGGAACTGCACATCTACAGCAATACTAAACTATTACCTGACTAATTCAAATATTTACATATATGACCGATTCGCGCATGCCTAACCATGGTTATATCCATCTAACAGTGTGCCAGGTATATATGCTGGTAGCTGGCATCCTGTGTTATAGTTTGGCTAATTATAGATATATTTGTTTAATCTTTGTGTATGAAAAACAGGGTGTGGTATATCATCTTAAATTTAATTACGATTTTTATGAATCATTGTGATATATTTGACTCCATTCATAGAATTCTATTTCGATTTTCAACAGAATTAGTGTTTTTCTAATATGCTTACGCACGTTACATGTGGTTTACTTGAGAATATAACCGTTTATTTAATGAGGTTTTGCAATACTATACTATGTTTTGAACTCGTTCCAGTTATTCTTCATTACCTCGTAGAATTTTTGCAAAATTAGGCAAACATTTTTCAAAGTTTCCCTAATTGTTTCAGTTTATTTTTTAAACCAGTATGTATTTACCGTATTTCTCAAGTGTTGCAATTTTAACCCGTAACCCATTAAACATTGAACAATCTTCATAAATATGAAGAATGGACAGCCCATTCTGATCATTTTCATTTTATTTTTCAAGTGACCGCGTAATGTTATGTGTGACCATATGTCCTTATCCGAATTACTATGATAGTGTCATCTAGCATTCTCGTATTTCAAACGGAAATGAACAATGACATTCATTAATTTTAAGCCCTGCCCCAAGACCATGCCCTAAAGACCATGTTTTGGGATAATAGAAGCACGAATGCAATACACTTGTACGAGGGTAATCCGGAAAGTAGTACCCGTTCGTGAAATAAAGACACAAAAGTAAATATTAACAAACATAAAAAATGTTATTTGAAAGAGGATACTTTAAACTACTTCTCAACATAATCTCCAAGCAAATTAAGGCATTTGTCATAACGTGTGACAAGTTTCTGTATTCCTGCTGCATAGTCCTTCGCCGCCAGCTCATTGAGATACAGGGTCACTCCTTCTTTAAGTTCTTCATCGCTGTCAAATCTTTTTCCTGCCAAAAAGTCTTTAAGCTTTGTAAAGAGAAGAAAATCTGAAGGGGCCAAGTCCGGGCTATACGGTGGATGGTCGAAAGTTTCCCATTTGAATTGCTGCAAAAGTTTTTTTGTTATCCCAGCTGCATGAGGCCTGGCATTGTCATGAACGAGAATGACACCAGTAGACAATAGACCTCGCCGCCGATTTTGTATTGCCCGCCGTAATTTCTTTAATGTTTCACAATACGCATTGGCATTAATAGTGTCTCCACGGGCCATAAAATCAATAAGCAATACACCTCGTCGATCCCAGAAAATGATTGCCATGAGTTTCCTGGTGGACAGAACTGTCTTGATTTTTTTTGGTTTGTTTGGTGAATGAGCATGATGCCACTCCATTGACTGTCGTTTACTCTCAGGTGATGCATAACAAACCCATGTTTCGTCACCAGTAATTATGCGAGTCAAGAAAGAGTCTCCTTCATCAGAATAACGTCCCAAAAACGTCAGTGCTGCAGCCATACGCTTGGTTTTGTGCTCATCTGTAAGCATGCGAGGGACCCATCTTGCACAAATTTTTGCATAATGCAGATGGTGTTTAACAATTTCATGAACAATTGTTCGAGAAACATTGGAAAAAGGCTCACAGATGTCATCAATTGTGACGCGCCGATCGTTCCTCACGAATTCGTCAACTGAGCTCACCAGTTGGTCTGTAATGACAGACGGTCTCCCCGAACGCTCATCGTCGTGTGTGTTCCCCCTCCCCATGTTGAAGTTGCGACACCACCGCCGAACAGACGACTCGTCCATTACATTGTCTCCATACACCTCCTTTAATTGGCGATGAATATCACATGGGCGAACGTTTCTTGCATTGAGGAATTTAATCACTGCCCTCACTTCACAACTGGCGGCGTTCTCAATTTTTTTAAACATTGTAAACAATCACAGAAACAACACAGGCAATGCTAGCGTCACGCAACTTGGCTCAGAGAAGGCAGACAAGCCACTGAAGCTATCTGACCTCGTCTAGCGGCTACTCGCGTCGTCAGCACTTCATGCGGCACGAACGGGTACTACTTTCCGGATGACCCTCGTATTTAGTGGTTTTACTCGCTCGTTCGTTCAGATGGTCTCATCTATGAAAGTTATATTTGTTAATTTCAATTTCTTTCGTTAATTAATTCCCCACGCTAAAATCCTGAACAGTGTAATGTATTTGCCGTCTTCATAAATTATTCCCAAAATAACGTCTTTTAATGAATTACTTTATCCTTCATTTTCTCCCTTCCTATTTAAACACTTTAAATTTCAGTTAAGCCAATATGAAAAATATGGCAACGCTGATGCAGTGGATATATTGGCTTATTTTTGTTAATTATATAAGACTACTTAGAATACCAATGGCAACCACGATGTCGGAAAGTATATTTTCTATTATCTTGTTTTGGCTCTGAGAATAAAGCTTTCCGCATTCTTCCCCGGGTGTGGACATATAGTATTTTCTTATTGCGTCTAATGTTCCGTCTTGCTCTTGAAATAGCATTCCTTTTGCTCACATAAGTGACTGCAAGCAACGAGGAACTAAAATGATTTTATGGCAGCCATTGCAGAATGTCCGTGCTAAGATCGTACATGGTCACGAGCATCCTCAGAGAAATCAAGTGAAAACATTTATCCGGAGGGACAGTTTTTTAAATTTAAATCAGTTTGCTCGCATTCTCTCTTGCCATCATGTGTAACTCCATCCACTCAGAGAGGGTATACTCATTTTTTTCTTTCTAAGCTGCTCTCATAGTTGAACTAGGCTTTAATTTTTTGCCAGTCTTAATTTTTCCATTTCCTTATTTCCAGGCATATTATTTTGCGTAAAAATGATTCCTATTGATATCAAACGGATAAAAATCCAGTAGTGCCCAAAGTTTGTTGTAAGATGATTCACAATGTTTCCATCTTGTTGGTTTCAATCGACGGATTTAAGTATGTGAAATTTTGTCCATGAAATTTAACTTTGAGGATTCAGATTAGTTCAACGTTCTCACTGTTTCAAATTCATTGCTGTAGTTATTTTGTTGACATTTAGTATGAAGCATTGCTTTGTTTTTTAAATGGATTAATTTTCAATGAACTTACGTAGTTGAAGTTGAGCCGAAACGTCAAACTGATGGTCTAAGGGTAGCCACAAATTTTGAAGAAAAACCACGAGAATCAACAGGTGCGGATGTCGAATTGGAAACATTCCCTTGTATTTGAAAGTCAAAAAGGGTTTAGTCATTCATATGACTCCGCTCTCTAGCGTTGCGCCTTAGTCTCATGCCATTAAAAGGAGAACGCACTGGAGTGTTATCTTCTCCTGAGTTTCCCATTAATCAGCTCCCCTCATTCTTTGACCCGTTCAATCATTTGACCTCCAAAATGTTCCATTTTCCTGAAAATGACTTTCACTTTCCCGGTCCGTTTAACATAATCTCCGTGCTCTCGTGTTTGGAATTCAAGCCTGAAATTCCTGAACATTTCCTCTCGGTGTCTTTAGTAGTAATTTGCACATTTTGCATAATTTATCCACTCCAGAGATTGCCTGTTAAATTCCATTTCCGTCCTTTATTCTTAAGAAATGTTCTCGTTCAGTCGAGGAGCTTTCTCCCACAATCGTTCCTAATAAGAAAAGCTTCTAGTCAGTACCAAATTCAAATGGGTAGCCTTTGCTGATGTCACTCATCACTTCCTCTTTTTAATATAATGTGAAATCTGCTGGAGTGAAATTATTCCAGTATGTCATATATGTTCAGGCATAGTTTTATATCGAGACTATTTTTACCGAATCTTTATATGCTCATGACCAATTTTACAATTAATTTTTATAAGTTTTTATCGTTTTGTTTCGTGATCAGACCTACATTCAGCACATTCAATTCTTATAACATATTTAAGAACGTATTACAGTTATGATGGGGATAACTATGAATGATGACATTCCATTATCCTCCTCTCAATGGACTAAAACCTTGATGTGGTGGAAGGATATATGCGTTCAAATGACCCTAAGAGCTGTGCTGGTGGTAGCATTGATAATTTGTTAGAGCCAGGGTAGAATCCAAACAAAAGGTAGTCCGCGCAGCGTCTGTTCCTCAGCGAAGCGCCTGCAAAGGCATCTTAAACCAGTATAATTATAAAAACACCATTAAGGATAGTAATGGGCAAATGACTCAATTATTATTCCTCGAAACAATGATGGACCTAGATCTAGTGTGAGTAACTGGCAACTTCGGGCCTCGACCTCTTGTCGTGCTCGGAAGTGGGAAGAGGCAAGGCTTCCGTGGTTGTCATCTCACGAAATCCCAGCGAAAGCAGCAGCACAGAAGATGCAGAAGAGGGTCGATTTAGTTAAAATAAGGAATTGGATTGTTGGTCATGGTGATGACAAGTTTTTTTAGAAAATATAAAGCGGAAAATATGGGATGCGATGAAAAAATAGCTGGGACTACAGCAAAAATAGCTATAAATTAATATTTTAAGGAAAGAAAGAATCCTAAGAAACGTGCAACAGGCTACTGATCTAATGTTATCAATAGAATTACATCTAAAAGCTGAAACACCGAACCCGGTCGTGATTAATGTCTACATGCAACCGAGCAATCATAGGAAGGAAGAAGACGACAGGATTTATGATCAATGAGAGTAAATAATTGCAAGTTTTTCTGGAAGGAAACACCTAATGTTGATGGAGCACTGGAGCACAGCGGTAGGCGGAGTAAGAGATGGTGGTGTCGTGGGGAACTACGGTTTAGGTAAGAGAGATGTCCGCGGCGGAGAAAGCAATAGGTTACAATTGAGTAGGATACAAAGGTTAATCATCAGCAATACTTGGTTTAGACACCACAAAGCTGTAGGTGTACATGAAAAATGCCGGGGAAGTCAGAAAGGTTTCTCTTTCGCACAGTTCCCCGGCAGCGGGTGTGGCTTCGGATCACAATTTAGTAAAACTAATGTGTATCGTCCGATTCAATAAGATAAAACAAGGAAGACGGTTTAGGAAATATGACGTAGAAGCGCGTACTGGATCGATGAGGAAAGAGTATTTGCAGGCTCTAGACATATTTATAAGTGCAGATAGGGATGCAGGTACAGTTAAAGAAAATAGGAGAATATTATGAAAGAAATATCGAAAGCTGCAAATGAAACTACGAGGTCGAGGTCCTCAATTTTTTCAGCCAGGATTTTATAACAAGAATCAATCGAGATTCCACACTCTCCTGCAAGTTTCGTGACAGACAAACGTCGATTTGCACGAACGAGATCGTTCACTTTCTCAATGTGGGGGCCGTCAGTAGACGTTAATGGTCTTCCGGAACGTTCGTCGTAGTTCAATCATTACCGCCCCTTTTTGAGCCGGGTAAACTACTCATAAGACACGGTAGGCTCCATTGTATCCTCATCATAAACCTTAGCAATCAACTCAAAAGTTTCCGTGAAAGGTTTGCCGAATTTCATAGAACAATGCTGCTCCTTTAAAAAGCTCATTTCTGCGGATCGCACTCCACGAACACCCCTTCACATACACGGCCGTAACTAATAAACAAAACAATATATCAACAAAGTGGTTGAATACGGTTATTTAAGAAGTGTCCATGGGCAAATCGCCTTCAAGCGAATTAAAAAATAACCAGCCAGTGGCGCTCTATAAAAAAATTTGGGAACCTTTTGATCAGTCCTCGAATAAGAACGGTAAAGGGGAAAAGTTCAACTCAAGATTGGATTATTAGCGAGATGATTAGGGTGATAGACGAGAAAAGAAAAAGGAATATTATGAGCACGGAATAATTTAGACGAAAGTGAAAATAGTTGAAAAATGAACTCAGGTGAGCATGTGGAAAGTTTAAAAACGATGAGCAAGGGGCGCTGTACTGGAAGGTGAAAGCACTAGCATGAAGTAGGACAGGAAAATCCGAGAAAATTTTCAAAGGGACGTCCGGGAAATGGTTTTTTGGTTGTTAACAACTGAGATGGCAAGAGCACATTGACTTTCTATAAAATTAGGACATAAGGTCAAGAAACAGAAAAGAAAGAGAATATGGCGTGAATAGAAAGGGCATCAAGGGAATTGCAATAATATAAGGCTTAAGGGTTTGGAAAAATATGGAAGGAAAATATTTTATAAACTACTTCTTAGATATAATTATATCAGATGAATTTGGCCGGAAATTTTCGCCAGAGCAGTTTTAGTTTCCATCCCTGAAAAGGGCAATGCGTCCATTATGAGGACTAGATAAGATTTAGTTTGATATTTCACCCAGCTAATAGTAGGCACCTAGGATCTGCAATAAGAGGGTGGAGATGAGGGTATATGAATCTTAAGTGGAGATTAGTTCGCCTTCAAAAAGGGGAGAGATATACATGATGCAATAGCATCAAATATGCCACTGCTAGTGAGAAACATACAATAAAATCAAGATGTGTTTGGTAGTATCGTAGTCTTCGATAAGGTATTTGTTAGAGTTTATTGGGTGAATCAGTATTGCCGAAGATATGAATTTGAGACGGGCAGAGTTGGAAATATTAGTAAGACAGTGTTGTATTTTATCATCCGTATATACGGTGTAAATAGTTAAAGGGACAAAGGGGAAAAACTGGAGATGAAATTCGGTGGGGAATTCATAAAATAATTTAGGTTTGCGAATGTCCAAGCTTTAGTTTGTCAGTCAGCCAATGGTGTGCGAGCATGCCGAGTGCAGTGGAAATTCAACGCAACAGGATGAGAGTAAATTTGAACAAAACAATTTTTATGCGGTTTTTAAGAAGGAGCAAAGCTAAGTTAAACATTGAAAAATAAGTGTAAATTAGAGCAGGTGGAACAGTTTTATCATCTCGGAAGTGCTTTTGACCAAAGTGGTCAGAGTAGTGAGAACATAAGGTGAATTAAGTTGAGCTAAGAAGCTTTCACAAGGAAGAGGTAATCGATGACAGGGACGTTGAGTAGGGATGTTTTCCAATTGATCGTTAAAAATTGGACATGAAGCGTGGGTATGTACGGCGCGGAAATATAGCTATTGAGGCAAGATGGTTGGAGTAGATTGGAAAATTTTGAAATGTGGGTGTGTAGAAGGATCGAAAATGTAAAGTGGACGGAAAGGAAAACAAACGAGGAAGTGCTCTAGGGTCGTGTGGGAGGTGAGACGATTTTTGGGAGAAATTGGCTAAGCAGGCAGGAATGACGGATACAGAGCAATGGATGGTGAAGACTGCGATAGAGGGAAGAACGTGATATGATAGATATGTGAGATGGAATAAAGGGAAGAAAAAATAATGTGGAATCGATTTCTTATTTATTCCATAGTGCCGGATGTTAAGGTATGTTGTCTTGGAAGATACAAAACATTTTATAATTGTATCTGTGTTTGTCCACCAAAGCATACCTTATTCGGTTGATAAACAATAATAAAATCCCCGCACAACGAAAGATTGATTCCTCCAAGCCATTTTTTTAAAAATTCATTTGATTCATTGACTAAATTACCTGATTAGCTTATGTTTTGGTCCACAAAAGAATGAAGCTACTTGGTTAATGCTTACAGTTTAATGAAAAATAACGAATTTTCTCACCATCGATTTTCATTATCAAACATTCTTTAAAGAATTTTTATAATTACTTTTTACTTCTAAAATTTTTCAAAGAAGCTCTTGATGAAGTTACTGCTGATATCTTGAGAATTTCATCTATATATCTGAAAATATATATTAGCTAATTATCGTGGAGTTTAATCTCAAAACTGGTTAGTAATCAGTTTCCTTCATTTACAATTTACGTTTTACTTTACTTGAAGAGTTTTAATAATCAAATACTCAAAATTCCTTTCAAGAGAACCAATTCCTATCACGCTCTTTGTAACAAACTTATAATATTTTTTTTAACGATTACATTTTTTGTTGAATAGTAAATTTCATCTTGCCTAGTGCTGTAGTATGTTCGGTACAGTCTTAGCGCAGGTTTTACTCTTTCGTCACTTATTCATTTACTTCTCTGGCAGGGTGAAACGACATCTCCCTACACCCAGTCAAACTTTTGAGAGAGATCGATGGTAACAGAAGACCTTGGTTTTATTTTTACTGTTCAAAAGCCTCCTCGTTAACGGGTTTACAACGGGTTTCCCGTATGGAGAGACGCACGTGCCTACCCTTTTTAAATTCCCCTCCAAGTGACTCTTTACTAAAGTTCAAAAAGGGCATAGGGACCTGAATATATGTTAATTTTTAACATTATAACCGAGTGAACAAATGAAGGTAACCCATGGATGCTCGCCTCCGTTATTTCACTCCCAAATGAAAATTTTGATTCCTAGGTTTTGTGACCGAAAATGTTAATATACGTATTTCTCTCCTGCTCCCGCACACGATTCACGTGACCCTTTGGCTCCGCAAATAGTCCAAAAAACCATGGAAGTCCTAACCAATTTGCCCACCCGACGTCCTTCCTTCATTCGCTCCCTCCTCTCCTTCCTCCCCCGCCAAAGTGCCCGCGACTACCGGCTCCTCCTCCGTCGATATCCCGCCAAACCTCTCGCCTCTCTCCCTCCCCCGTTGGATGAAAGAAGGCGACACGCGCGAGAACACGCACATGCGTGTGTGTGTGCGCCTCGTCCCCGCTTCCCTCCACCCCGTGGACCCAAGGGCGCCGCGGTGGTTTTCACGTGGGCGAAGCCACAAAGAGAAAGACCAGCGGTAGGAAGGGATGGGGAGAGGAAAAGGGGATAAAGGAGTGGAGTGCGTGAGGGGGGAGGGAAAGAAGGAGAGAGAGAGAGAGGGAGTGGAGGGGTGAGGAAAGCCTTCATTTTCCAAACGTTTCACCTTCCGGCTAAACTGCCGCCAATCGATAAATCAATATATGCCTACCTCTACTCCACTCTCCCTCTATCTCTCTCTCTCCTTTCGACCCTCCTCTCTGTTCCTCTCTCCCTCTCGTGTTCCTCCTACCCACTCTTGAAGGTACCCTCTCGATACCTCCCTTATACCTGTCAACTCCTGCCTCTTCAACTCCCTCGTCCTCTTCAAATTTTCCTCCCTCCTGTCTCCTGCAACTTCACTTCCTCCCTCCCGTCCGCCTTCTCCATCCATCTCACTTTCACTCCCTGCTCTCCCACCTCTTCCCCACACCCTACCCCCAACCCTTCTCCTAATCTCGAGTACTCTCTCATTTCCTCACCCCCACCCGAGGAATCCTTTTCCACCTCCTTCTTCCACTCTCCAACCCCTCCTTCGTTCCCCATCCATTCTCGAGTGTAAAAACCCCCTTCCAACCTCCACTATCGACATGAATCCCACGCCGCACCATTCTTTGCTATCAGCCCTCCTTTTGCTCTCATCTGCATCGATACGTGGTCCTTTCACTCAATCTCCCCGGGATCTTCTCCTCCCCTATCGCTCTAGTCCTCCTCACCCTTATCCTCATCCCTCCCTATCCGTTTATTCTGGGTTCAATGGCTCTTCGGAGTGCTTCTTTTGGAGTCCAGTGCGCGGTGGAAAAATAACGTCTCCCTGTGGGGACATGCATGTAAAGGCTACGAATCGATGTCGTTGCTAACGAGTTTGAACAATCTTTTGAATTCCTGAAAAGTTTCAGGGCTAAATACTTTGCGTAAATTATATTATTTTTTAAACATCTTTAGGATTAGTCAGTACTAATTATATATATATATATATATATATATATATATAAACACACAAACACTAACACAAAAAACACCACACACATAGAAACATAAAAGAAGGACACTTACATTGGATATTTACGTTTCGACGGCACGGCCGTCGTCATCAGAATCTTATATATATATATATATATATATATATATATCGTATATCCAATGTAAGTGTCCTTCTTTTATGTTTCTATGTGTGTGGTGTTTTTTGTGTTAGTGTTTGTGTGTTTATATATATATATATATATATATATATATATAATTAGTACTGACTAATTTTACCCAAGATATTTTTTTGGGTGCATACCACTATAATAATGGTTATATATATATATATATATATATATATATATATATATATATATATATATATATATATATATATATATATATATATAACCATTATTATAGTGGTATGCACCCAAAAAAATATCTTGGGTAAAATTTGAGACATTTGCAACTACTAACGTTTCCAAATAAAATGAAACACGAGTATTAGTACTTTTATGGGAGGCGTCCGACAGCTAAGGTCATTTGCGCCATTGGGAATGGATGGTAAAGGAAGGCTGGAGAGAAACCCGGCGTCGGCGTTAGCGTACTCTTGTCGAAAGGCACCAAGGGATCCGCAGTTTAACTTCCTAGGTTCTCCTGCTCTGACCTTTTATGCTACCGGAATGGCTACTCATTCAAGATTCCTGTAAGTATGTACATGTATAATATCTTTGATTTGACCGAAATTCTCCATTAGTCATGTATATAAACACAGATATAGATTTTTAAAACATGGAAACACAATGAAAGGACACTCACATATGTAGTTTTGACGTTTCGACGGCACTACCGTCATCAAAAATTGAAACTGAAAGAGTTTCTGATGATGACGGTCGTGCCATCGAAACGTAAAAATTACATGGGTGAGTGTCCTTTCTTTGTGCTTCTATGTTTTAAAAATCTATATCTGTGCTTTTATATATTTGTGTGTCGCCGAAGAGTGTTCTATGTCGAATATGTACATACATTCGACATATATATATATATATATATATGGGTCGCGGTGGTCTAGCGGGTAGAGCGTTGGACTGCTGACCGGAGGGTCCCGGGTTCGATTCCCGGGCAAGGCACTTTGGGCACCTGCAGCTCCACCCAAGCTAGTTGATTTTTCGGGTACCAGATCTTTCTGGGAAACCATAACCGGCACAGGGAAAGGAACTGGCCCCCCTACCCTGATGTGTGAATATTCACACGCCGTCGGTCTTGGTACATGGGTGAGCTCTACCATCACCTACTAAACCGACCTTCGGGTTGATTGCTGTGTTTATGGTTTATATATATATATATATATATATACACACACACACACACACACACATATAGTACAGTTCCTTCCTACTCTACCTCGAGAAAGGTGGCTTGACCACCGAAAATTCGAAAATTTGTGAGTTTCGTGACGTGCCATATTTTATGACAGATTGGTAACGAACGAAACATCGCATTATCGGACCACGTAGAGTCTAAGTTTGAGAGTTGAAGTCTTCGTGTGATTTAGGAAACGAAATTTTCAGAGCGTGCATGAAAGTTATTCATTCACTTTAGTGTCTAAGGGGCATTCCGTAATTATAATAAATTTTGTTTAATTAGTCTATGTATATATCGAATTGGCATGGAAGATGCATGATTCCTCGTCAAATAATCGTGTGGCAGATGGTAATAAACGGATTTCTTCATATTTTGTTCTCAGTTGCCATAGCAGAAAAATGAATTTTAAAAAGTGAATGAAAATGAAAAGTCGTTGAACCCTATCTAACGTCGTATGAGGGGGAGGGCAGAAAGAAATTTCTCGATCTGGCATTAAAGTTGTATGCAAGAATACTTTAACTATCGTAGTCAATCATCGTTGTTACAGAAGAAGATACCGCTCAAAGGTTTCCTCATAGCCTGTGGAAGGTATCAAAAATCAGATGATACATTATTTACTGGGATGTTTTGAGTTTTCTCTAGAGCAGTAAAGAAATAAAAAAATGGGTCATGGGAAAATAACATTTAAGATAATTTTTTATTAGATGGTGGCAGAGCTGGTAGAACTCTAATAGTATCTTTCGAAACCGTCATGTAATGGAAAACTTTTTTTATTCTGGCGTTTATATATTTTCCAAAATCCTGTGTATAGGTACGTCAGTAAATACACAACACAAGAAAAGCGGTCAATCTAAAGCTCATGTTGACTGCATGAAAAACGTAGTCAAAGAAAAAATGCTCCTTTTTTAACCATTTTACGAGAATCCTTTGCTGTGACTCTCATTACCTTAAATACGTAGCTAATAAGTATTTATAAACACGAGATCCAGTAAATAAATATGAGAGGTTGATTGTTCGATGAGCAAAGGGTGATTACACTACATTATTTCTCAGGCGTTTTATTGTGGAATAACATCCTTTTTTAAATTAACTACCTTTTTTCATTCCTCAAATTTATGTCTACGCATTTTTGAGTGATCAATGGTTATTCTAACTTACAGAATGTTTTCCCTGCCTTTGGCAATTAAAGGGCATTGCCTGCAAAAGACAGAGAATTGCCAATTAAATACCGTGTTTCTGACAGTTTCACTATTAATAAAGGGAGTTTCGTGCTTCAGGTACTTGGGCTCGCTACTTTGATTTTCCTTGTACGAATACGAATTTATTCAAGGGCATGTATATCCTTCAGTATTAATTTTGGGGCCTTAAACGCATAATATTAATTCTTCTCTGGCGAGGATATTTCTTGACATATTTGAAACAAAATCCATTCCTAATTTAAAGGCTTCATTTAAAATAGGTTTATGTTTCAATTTAAACATCAGTCAATGTCAAATTCACTTGCGTTCACCGCCGCTGGAAAGACAAGCGATTCTTAGTGATTATTCATTTTCATTTCTGTGTGGTTGTTCATTCTCTGTGATTTGATAGTACATGTTTTTATTTATGTATGCTTTTCAACCGAAGTAATCAAGCCCCCATCGGTTATAAAAAGTACTAAAAACTCCAATAAAATCTATAGAAAATTTAGTTCCTGCCTGTGATAATCCAAAGGATTTTAATACTTTTGTTCTTCTTCCTTTCAAAATAGAATCATAGGTGTTTGTATATTTTTCACCCAGAAAATAATATTCATTTAGGTCTATGCACAAATGGCTTGTTTCCATGAAATATTTTCCTTTCCATCCTAGATTTTCTTTGGATCAGGCGTCAAACTGTTTTGCGCAGTCATGAAATCACCGTATCCGAAATTCAGCTCTCCCGAATTGACATTTGTAAATGTCAAGATTCGTGTACTCTCGACCTCGGCCAGAATTCCACGCATACTTTCCCCAAAATACAAACGAAACCTTCTCTCCTTTCCTTCATGCCCTATTCCCGGAAACCCGGGCATATCCACGTAATTCCTGCCGTCACATATTCCCCCGAAACGACATTCATCCCCCCACTCCATCCTCACGTGTCCACACTTACCCTCCGGAGCCATCGGCGTTCTCTAATCCTACGTTATACCCACACCGTGCGAACTAGAGGGAACGAAAAATAAATAAATTAAGGAGGAAACACCGATGTGCTTTCCCGTGCAATATCACCCCTTTTTTTTCTTTCTTTTTGCTGCCGCCTGCCCCAAACGCCTGCTACCGTCCCCCCTTACCTTCGCCAGCCCATCTTTTTTTGTTTTTCCCCTTCTGCAAGGGCATTGTGAAATGGAAAACGAATCCGCCAAAAGAATAAAATACGCAAAATAACGATCGCATTTTTTTGTCTTTGTTTATTTGTCCACATTTGCCGAAACTCTTTAATGCTGCCTGTCTCCTCATCCTCCAGCGGTCCGTGATCCAATCCCGGGTGCCCTCTCGCTCTACCCTCTATCTCTCCCCTCGACCTCTCCCTACACTCCGACTCCTCCTCATCGTAAATCCCTTTTTTCCAACTCCCTTCAATCATCTTCCTGGATATACCCGTTTGGTGACCTGTCCCTTCTCGTGCTAGTCCCCTCTTCAACGGGAGTGTATGCTACCACTGATGGAAGCCGTCCCCTGTCCTTCTCTCCCTCTCACTTCTCCCTCCCCGCAACCAACACATCGGATGCATTTCGGTGCTTGGCGCTCAAGTCTCCCCTCTGTGCCTATCCCGTTTCGCTATCCCTTCTTCCGTTTGTTTTTTGAACAAATGGTGTTTTTTCCAAACCCATTATGTTCTTAACTCGTCTCTTTAGCCTTACCTCATTCTGTGTGTATCACTGTTCTTACTATGTTAATAATTTTCTACAATAGTTTTTGTTTTCATTGAAAGATGTCTCTGGTATAGAATTTATTCTTCTATACACTGTTCATAAGTTATGGCATTTATTCATTGTTTTTTCGATGTAAATATAGCAAAAAGCAACCAGCAATATAATATTTTTAATAATCTTTTTGCTTACATGAATAAAATTAATTTGGGAGGCTAATCTGAGCTGCACAAGAATTTTGAATGAGAAAATGCGAGGACAACGTTTGGCTCGGACAATTTTTATCTTTTTTATCCGAAATATTATATTTTCAGGTTCAAAGCTCCATTGTATTGGCTGGATTGATAACAGTTGAACCTCTACTTGCTCCCTAGGAATATATTTTTGCACATATAAAAATAATTTGTTCTTCTTTATTGAATATAAGGACACTTCTTTGATTTGTGTTATCTTGATAAAAGTAGTAGCCGTTTTTCACGTAATTCTTTGGAATCTCTTTGGTAAGATTTCAGATAATGTTCCTTCCTAATTCATGAGAAAGCTTCAGGAATAACATATAGAAAGCATTGGCGCCTTATTAATCGTCAATTTATTTTATAAATCAGTGAAAACAATTTAATTTAATTTTTTGTATGCGAGTTGCAAAAATAAACAAAAAAGTTTCTTTGATAATAGTTTCAATTTTTTCTGCCCCAGTGTTTGGAAAAAAATCCACAGGATATTCTCGTTTCGCCGTATGATTAACATGGATACTGAATATTTAATGCAGCCGGTCATTGATCGGATGTACGTCAGATATGAAAAATTGGTTTTTCGATAAATTCGAGGCCAAATTTTCGAATGTAATGGATCGAATAACTTTGCAGTTTAATACCGTTCTTTCATTAATAACGTTGTTTAAAAATAATCTTTCCATTAATGGTGTTGGTTATGCCATTTTTAATTGATTAATCCTAGCATTAATCCAATAATACCATATATCCTATTATTGCAGTAATATTTGCCGATCCCAATGGATTACTTTAAGCAATCAAAGTAATTATAAGATAAAGATTTAATTGGTGAGGGTTATGAAAATGTTGGTACCCTATTTACCTCTTTTCAACTAAATCGAAATGAATTTTAATTTCCGTTTACTGAAATTTATAATTAATTTCATCCCGTTTATTCTCGGTGTATTCCATGAAATTTAAATATACATTCCGTATTTTTACTTGCGTGAGTGGAGATTGGGAAAGTTTCCTCTGCGCTCTGCTCTTAACATCCATTATTCGTTAATTAAAGGTTAGGCAATTCCCAGTGGACATGTCCTCTACCGACAAGGTCCAAGCACTGCTTTCGGAGGATCAAGGGCTTTCACCACGGTGACAAACTTAAGAGTGTTCTCCGACGGAGCATGAAAGGGATAATCCACGAGCACTCTCTCCGTTCACTCCGCCATCTATGATACCGTTGACAATCATCCGGGTAAAAAATCACCAGGATCCCTAGTGGTTAAACTTCGTGAATCGCGTGGATACTTACCTTACCGTGCTTTTCAGATTGAATCCAAATCACAATTTCCTTCCTTCTCATAGTTTTTGTTGGCTTCGTGAACCCATCCTGTTCACATTCATCTTTTGTTTTTCGTTCCTGGTAGTTTAATAGCTACGGGAAATACACCTGGCTTCCGCCGGCACTAAATTTTCGGCTGCCGTAGACTTGCCGCAAGGCCCTACTGAAATGAAATATCCACTCTCTTTTCCTGAAAACTGGATATTGTTTTGATTTCAGCGTTCTTCGCGAAAATTCATGCGTAATCTAATATATCGGGAACTCACATTTAATCACATTCATTTCTAGCAAAAATGGCTTCTCTATGACTTACTCTTTTCCTATTTACTTCGAAAGGGCCATCTAGAAACCAAGTGCCAATTTCAATCCTTTTCCTTTCTAGTTTTTGTCACCTCTATTCTTCCATCTGTTCACTATGGCTCTTTTTTCTTTCTTAGTTCCACTTTGGTCGTAATTTTAATCTCCTCTACCGTACAATATTGGCTTTAACACTGTTTCTCTAAGAGCCTTTCTTCCCTTTCCGCTACTTCTTTTGTGTATTATCTTACTAAAAATATTTTTACTTCCTATTGCTTGTTTTTTTCTTTTCTTGAAGATATTTGAAAATTCTTTATGAAAAAAACTTTCATCCTTTTTTTTAATGTTTTCGTCATATTTTCTATTTTGTGGTATAATTCTTCTATATCATTACTTTTTACATTGCATACTTTTGTAGTTTTAAGTGGAACTAGTACTTTCCACCAATCCGTCTTTCTAGTATTCTAACTGAATTCTAATGCATTGTTTTAGATAGTAGTAGGCAGTCATCCCATGCATGCATTTTGGCCTCACTCTTAGAATACAATGCCCATTTTTAGGGGTGCAATTTTTATTGTAAAAATCCTAGCTTGTGCTACTTGCTCTGCGTTTTATGAATCCTTCCATCAAGATAAAATCTTTCCTAACCATGGTCTTCCGTTATTTCTCCAAAATACATGAATTCTATTTTTTAATTATCTTTATTTAGCCAATGTCTGTTATGAAAAATTACTGAGTATTTTAATGTTCGTAAACATATAGCTCTTTTGCTTTTTTACTACGTATCACCTCTAAGAGGTAAATGTATTGTAGTTTGATAGTATCAGTTGCATTTGTCTTACTTTCAGAAATTTTGACAAAGTCATCGCCAAATGATGTTTAGTGTATTACAATGAATACGTTATTTTTTGGTTATTGTTGAAGACACTTTGTTTTCTATGAATATTTCAATCTAAATTGTCATTACTTTTTCGAAAGTACTATTCTAAAGCACTATTTTATTGTTACTGGTAATGAATACTTGTGTTTTCAAATATTATTCTGGCGTCGAATCTTTGAATTTTTCACACCTTAGCATTAATGTATTCAATTCCACCAATTCTTGTACTATCTATTTAAATGCTTAACAACCTCCGTTACATTAGAGAGCCAAATTTAATACAAGCACTTGTTATAGAGTTAAAAGTATTTTTATGCGTATACTTTTTATTGTAATTTTATTTCAACCATTTGTTCGTTTACTTAAGCTTATTAAAACCAATTTTCTCCCGCGTATTATTTCTCTTAAAGATCTCTGATTTAAAGCAATAAAATGTAACAAAAAATGTTAGGTTTTCCAGATAATCTATTTTTCATTTGCCAATATTGAGGAAAGAATGCCACTGAGAATTATTATTTCATTGGTGGCACACTATTGCACAAAAAAGTCATTTTTAGGAGAGGAGGGGGAGGCTGTAACTTTTCAGGAATTATTGCAAAGTAGCATGTTGGTCGTTTCTGTGTGAATTATGTTTCATCAGTGAAATGTTTTTGCAAGCCTTTAAAAATATATTAGAAATCGGTCGTGTTATGTGAAAGTATATTACTGCAAAAAAATACGTGCTCTTTTAGTTAAAAAGAGAATTGTACCTTCTTCTATAACTGTATCTTGCTACTTATTCAAGCTGAGACGTGGTTACTAGCTTTATTGCGTGGTGGATTACGTAGTGATTGTGAGAGTGCATTCGTCTTGTATCAACAGTGTTTGATTCAATTCGCCCAAAGGAAGACTCGCAATCTTTTGCCCCTAAAATATTACTACAGCCTACGCTTTGTGAATTAGTTCACTTTTTATGTAGTTTATTTCTTTGCATTTTGGTTCATAAATTCTTACCAGAGAAAAATGAAATTTCTCCTGAGAAATTTCTGTCTGTAATATCATGTAGTATGATCACTCCCTTTTATCTATGCTTATTATTTATTCGTTGAAACGCCAGCAAGGCTTGACGCGTTTTAAGGCTGAGTGGGGCTTGATGCGTTACAAGGCTGAGCAAGGTGCAGCGTATGGAAATATTTAGTAAATACAAAATTCCTCGTATTATTAACACTTGAGAATGGTTGGGGCGATGTACAAATTTCCGTAGGTAGAGCAAAGCGACCAAATATAATTTTCCGTTTAAATTTCTCAGGACCTTAACCGTGGGATGGAAGGAAGAAGTATAGAGGTGGGGGAGTATGCGGCGCCTTCTTTCATCGAAGGGTTCGAGCTGGGAAATGGGAAAAGGGGGTTGGGGAGGAGGTTGGGAGGCACACAGGCCGATTTTTCATAAACGGCACCTCGCCTCTCCCTCCACGCCTCATTTCCCCCGCCACTCAACGCCCCTAATGTTTTAACCATTCGACTATTCTCCGAAAATAAACAGCCGATTTCCTCCCTCTCCGCCAGTGCTATTCTTTCTTGTGATTCCCTCCCGAAATCCCCCGCTCCTTCCCTCCATTCCCGTATCATTCTGCGTTTCTTTTTTATTTTCCCTTGCTCCTTCTTACGGCTGTGCTTCCTTTCCAATTGGATATCCGGAATGAAGGGGCTAGAATCGAAGGGAGTTTGGGGTGCCCGAGGGAAAGGCTCGGAAATGGCAGATGGGGACCCGAGAAATGGGGATGAAGAACGCTTCAGTGTGTGTCCCATTTGTTTCTTAAACGACTTCTCATTTTCCGAATGAGTACCTGCGTTTATCTAAGCTACGTAAGCTTTCATTTTTTTTTACTTTCTTTGCATTCCCCCTTGCGATCACCTTGTGTTTGGCGTCGTGCATACGTGCGTGTTTCTCGTGAGTAGGTAAACATTAATTGAAGGAATGAAAATATGTACCAACATACTCGTAGTGTACTTGGGTGTAATAAAAGCAAGAGAATGCTTAACATTGCGTATTTTCCGCAGCAAAATCGCTTGAAAAATGGGCGGCATCGACCTATCCACCGTTGTGATTGAGTGACGTTTTCCACCTTCCGTCCCCTCTGTACCCCAGTTTCTCCTTCCACCACCCTGCCCCCTTCATGTCACGTGCGGACCGTCGCGTCGCACGGGCAATGTTTACTTGCGACACTTATACCGAGAAAACATTCGATCCTACTGGTTATCATGTTTGCGACCTCCTCTGAAGGATACGCTAGAATGATCCAAAATTGAAATATCGTCTACGAAGTGATGGAAGTATTTGTTGTGGTAGTACCTATTTTTGCTGTTGTAAAAACTAGTTTATTTTTTGCCCATTGGTTGTTATAACTTGCATTTATAAGTTCTTATTAATATCTTTGTGGCATTCCTGTCTGACACATCATTGCTGCTTCGCTGTGCTGCGCTCTATCGTCACTTACCATCGTGCCTCATGCCATGAGTGCATCTATGTACATGTTACTTGGTTTAAGGTTTAATAGGATGCTGTAAAAACCTATTTCTGATAGGAATTCTCTTATTTTTCATGCTTGAATTGATAAGATTTTTACTGGCGAGTCATTTGTTGATACAAGTTGTAAACTTGGGCCATGCAACGCTACATTTGTTACTTATCGATGCCGTCTTTGCGGCTACACTAAGAGTCATTGCAAACGATATGTCTTCTATATCGATACATGTATCTTACGAAAAATCCATCCCATCTTTATGGCTGTGTAATGTTCCACTGGAACTAATCACTATGATCTTTCGGTGGTTCGATGATGATTCGGTGGAGTAGAGAATTCGGCGACCTACTGTTGTTTTGTAGGATGAAGAGCGGGAGATTTTATAATTTGTGTATCGTGCAATCGAACACTCTAAAGTTTTCAATTCGTGAAGTAGTCTTTCAAAAAATATTCTTTTAAAAGGTTTTTTGAGAATTATTTGTTCAGGAAGTCCGATGTAATCCAACAGTACAGTAATTTAATTTGCACCTGCGTTGCTTCTTTATTACAAATTTACGAACTATTTTTCATTGAAGGAAATGTTTTTTTATTTTTATATGCCTCGATCTACATGCACGTACAAATAGAAATTTTCCAAACATTCATGGAGTTAATATCCCCTGGATTTCGTTTATTCATGTCTTGTTTGCACATTTTTACGTACAAATATGATTTTCGAATTGTTTCATATTCACTCCAGGCTATCTTTAATGGTGTTTCAACTTTTTTTGTCCAGTCGTGATGCGTCAACATTATCTTGTGGTAAAATAAGCTTTCGATGCTAATAAATCTCTTTAGACTTGCTTTAGTGCGAAAAAAAGGATTTTTGTTACCAAATATTTGTGCTTAGAAACAGGACTCTAAGCTATTAAAATTGCTGTTTACTCATCAAATATGCACCGTGAATGACTATATTTGTCGTCAATTCCTATGGGGGGCGTGGTAACATTCTTGCCTACCAATCCTTAGGTCGTGGGATCGATTCCTACCTAGGTGGGTTTTTTTCTCCATCATGGATGTTAGTAATTGCCTCCATTGAATGTGTAACGTTCTAGGGTGAGGTGGATGAAGTTTCTATATAGTCTCGTCCTCGCCCCAATAAGGCCTTGAAATAAATAAATTCTGCCTTAAAACAGATTGCAATCAAAGATTTTTAAAGCATTTTTGGTATAAGTAAAACAAGCTCATCAAAGGTTCTCTGGAATGAATAATAATGCATACGATTTGTAATAATCATATTATAGGATTTAAGTATTTGTAGCATGGAAATTGTAATGCTGGTGCGAATGATATAAATTTTGTAGATTGCAATTCATTGGAGGTATTTTTTCAATAAATATTTTATAAAATATCATAAAAATATTTGAATGTACCATAAATGTAATTAATATTTCGGTCTTCACCGGTCCTGCTCCAGTAAAATGAAAATCATGCTATTGATTAAAATTGAATTATGAGGATAGGTTTGAGGTTTTTTGTTCCATAGTCTATGAATTGAGAATTAGGCTATGTTTTGCATTGTGTGTATCTATATCTACATTTTAATTTTTGAATAGGCTGAAATTATACGCATATTATCTGCATCTACATAAATACCCTGCGAGCCACCAAAAAGGTGTGTGGCAGGGGGTGTAGTACAAGGACGAAAGGGTTGAAGATGAGGGGGTTGGGGTTTTTCAAATAGGTGGGGGGAACCTGTAAGAAAAAAGTATATATATATATATATATATATATATATATATATATATATATATATATATATATATTCATTCCCTAACCTGTACGTAAATACTTATTGTGTCGAACTGACTCCTGGGGGATTTCGACTACAAGCATTCTGATGTCTTATCGTTCTAGATATACATATATTAAAATATACGTATATATATATATATATATATATATATATATATATATATACACACATACATGCACACATATCCTCGCGCATTCCCTAACCTGTACGTTAATACTTATTGTAATGAACTATGTCCTGGGGAATTTCGGCTACAAGCATTCTGGTCCCTTATCGTTCTTGGAAAAAATGACATTTTAAACCTGTCAGTCTTGCAGTCTATCTCTCTAATCTTACATTCGTGATCCCTCCGATCTTAATAACATCGGAAAAGGGCCCTTCTTTAAATGTTTTTATTAAGTTTAATCTATATTGTAAACGCCGCTGCGTAAGATAGTCCCAAACTAAATTGTCTAGCAAAGTAGATACGCTGCTACGTTGATCATAACAATGTTTGATAAATCTAGCCCCACTCCGCTGAACTCGATCTAATTCCGAAATCAAATTTATATTTTGAAGATCCCATATACTGGCAGCATTCTCTGGGTGGCGCCTGACCAAGGCAAGGAAACATCATTCCTTCACTTTTTCGTCGCATTTACCATTTATTACATACTATCATTTACCATTTTATTATAAACTACATTCACTAATTGCTTCCAGAGGTTCAATGTAAATGTGATATTATGGGGACTTTTTATTACGTGCATGCAGATTTAAAGTATTTTCTTCTACATCCCAGTATTTCTTCGCATTCACCACGCCTGCACTTGCTGTTGCAACTTCCTCAATTACCCAGATTGACCCATGCAGTGTCTGGCAAATTTTTAATAACTTCCTTCAGTTGTCTTGAATAATTATTCAATAATAAACATCATTAGGCAAGCATTAACGTTAAACTACGGACCCCTTGGCGTCTTTCGAAAAGAGTAGGCTAATGCCGAAACCGGGTTTCTCTCCACCTTACCTTTCCCATCCATCCCTAATGGCGCAAATGACCTCAGCTATCGGTCGCCTCCCATAAAAACTACTGCCCTTGAAGAAAAAAATATATTCAGCCGACCATCCTATTCCCCCGTTGAGTCTTAAAATTTCGCATTATCCATTTCAGGAGAAAGCAATGCCAATGTGTAATCTTGGTACCCCACTTTCCTATTTTGGAAGAAGTTCCTGGTTAGTATTGAGAGTGTTTGCCCAGAATCTGTTAATTTTCAGTTATGTAATAACGTGTCGCCACCTAAAACTTTAACCAGATACTTTTTGGAGTCTGGTTAAATGACCTTTCAGCTTTTCATAATGTTGCTTCCCTGACCCGATGCGCTCTTTCTTAATCCATCGGTGAGACCAATTCCGCACGCAATCCCCGAAAATTCCCCATTTAACTCTTGCAGGGTCCAACTATTTCCTTTTGTTTTTGTGGAATCCCATTTAGCTTGCGAGGATGAGATTTTTGTGTATACGATGGGGAGAAGGATTTGATTCCATGGGCGGTGGAGGCCTCGCAATTGGAAAGACCCCTTAAGTGGGAAAAATGGCCGTCATCCCAGCCCCATCCACCGCCGACGCAATTGGTGCGCCAGCAGCCGCCCCAGGCACCTTGCGTCAACCTTCTCAACTCCCTCTTTCCAGTTCCCTGCCTTCCAGCCTTTTATCCACTCTAATAACCTCGGCTGCCCGAATATCCAACTTCTTTCCGCCATAAGTACCGATTATTTCGCCATCCACGCTTCGTGTTTTGCTATAATTTAATGACCCCTATCTGCTGCAGGCCCATTCTCACCGCGTCCAAACAAAAAAAAATTGTTTTCTTGATGCCCTCTTCAGTACGCGACGCGTGTACTCTGGCGACACTTGAAAGGTGTGTACATGCTGATCCCCCCCCCCCACCCGACTCGCAACCATATTGTATTTTTTGGCAATGCAGTTTAAAGAGATACTTATACATTTAAAAAATATGTTTTTTAAATTATATATATATTTATATATATATATATATATATATATATATATATATATATATATATATATATATTAAGGTCGTTTGCGCCATTAGGGATGGATGGGAAAGGAAGGGTGGAGAGAAACTTGGCGTGGACATTAGCCTACTCCTGTCGAAGGGCGCCTAGGGATTAGCAGTTTAACGTCCCATCCGACGGATGTTGTAATCACTCAAAGTGCTCTCCACAAAGGATATCAAGTAGGAATCGGGATTCCACTGAATATTATTTGTCGTCTCCAGGGTTTGAGCCCGGGCCTTCGTGGTGGGAAGCCTGTACGTTAGCTTCCGCACCATCTCGATCCCAGTTCATCCCGAATATACCCTTAGCGAGTTAACGGGAAAATTCGGCAAAATCACCAAAAAAAGTTTTTGTTTCGGACTGTTTTTTGTGGAAATGCCAATTGTTGAAATTAAACTAATTATTGCGCTGTATTTTCCGAATTTCAGTTTCCGGTTAAGATTTTGACGGTTCTCGGGCACAAAACTGAGGTTCCGATATGGGCTGGAAAGTCGACACGCTTGTGCAAAGTATTAGTATTATTTATTAGGGAAGCAGGCCGACAACTAAGGCTGTTTGCGTCATTAGAATAAGTGGGTAATTTAGTAGGGGTTAAAATTCAAGAAAGGAATGGGGAAACGGAGACAGCCGGCGTCGGCATTAGGCTACTCCAAACGATAGGCACCTAGGTGGTCACAGTTAACGTCATGTCCGACGCAAGGTGTACTCCAATTTATTTCCACTTAGCACCCCAAGTAAGAATCAAGACACCTTCGAACCCGGGCCTTCGGAGTGAAAAGCCAGTCTATTAGACGCCCCACCATCCCGACCTCCCGTTATCTCATGCTATGTGTACCTATCGAATATTAGACGGATTTTCCTCGCTCAGGAATAGGAAAGAAGTCGATGTTGGCATTCCTTCAAGTCCACCGTGCTACTTCTTATGATTCATTCGAACCTTATTTCATGTACTGAAGTAATGTTACTCGCTTGCTTTTAGAATGCTATCACAATTCACCATTAGAAGCGGTGACTTGAGATAAAAGTTCGTGGCGACCATTTCGATGAAGAACGTCCTGAGCCACCCGTCGTCGGAAACTAGAGTTGTGCCAGTTAAATCCTTCGCACGAAGTGGTTCTTTTAAGCAAAGATATTTTGGGCAACACTCCTTTAGAGTTTCGGTAAAATACAGTTGTTAATTTTAGAAGGATTTCATAGGGCAAAGCGTTCCACTCACCGTAATTTTTAATAGCTTCATCCGTAATTAAAAAGGTTGTTCACCTTTGGTCTTAATAAAGATGTTAGAATAAGTTACTTATTTTTTGTAGCATTACTAAATGTTAATAAAACGTTGTTCAAGCTAAATCAGACCATTCTTCAAAGTCGTAACTAATTGAGTGCGTTTCGTTACGAAGGCTTAATGGTTAGAATTAATGAATGTTTGGTAAAATGGTCATAGTTCATTAGCCACTTAATTCAGTGGTCATTTAAAACAGTAAATGAATGGACTGACTAATTTATTCATCAGTTGCATAGTGGAAGTGAAATAAATGAGAAATATGGTCCTTCTGGTTTTGAAAATTTTCATATTTTGCTCGATTACCTTCACCATTCCATTAAACATAAATTTATTTGAACTTGTTTTAATGGTAGTTAATACTTAATGTTGAAAAATTAAATTCTATTGGTGTTCATAATGCTATTTATGAATCTCCATCGGCAGAAAAATGTGTTTGATAACAAATAGCCACTGAATGTGAGACGGCCTCAAACGTTCGTTTTATTAGACTAGAGACCAATTGAATCCTCAGAAATAAATTATAAACAAATAATTAGGGAGGCAAATATCACTTTTTCTTGAATAATATAAGATTAGGTTCTCATGATTAGTAAGAGTAACTTTTTGTTGATTTTTCTCATTTAATCTTAAGCGATGAATTGTAAAATTTAATTTATTAAGTATTTTTGAGTGAATTTTTGTTGAAATTTAGATAAAAGTTGAATTATATAAATTATTCTTATCTATTATGAATTATTCTTTTATCTACCTAACGCTTTCATTTATCTCTCTGAGGAAACTGAGGGGATATGTTACAATTCAAGAATTGTTTCGTATTGTATTTCTTGACATTGAAGGATCAAAAGAAATTGAATATGCCTACTGTCCTCCAATTCACCGTAATTTTGTCTAATGAGATATCGTTTATTGTATGTATTTTAGTATACTTCAAAAGGCTGATTCAACATCTTTTGATATAACAGGTTTTTGGCCGCATTGAAGGGATCTTTATTCTTCATATAAACCTTTGAAATTCTTTCCCATAAAGATAAAGATGAGCCATATTTTGACAAATTTATCAGAGCATCTTTGTGTGTAGCATATTTACATATTTTATGCATACATTTTATTTTTTTTATTTTTTACTACACTTGAAAATATTATTTTTAAAATCGCTAACATGAAGGACTTCAAAAGGGGTAATATTTTAAAGTTTTAAAATTTACAAGGATGTGAGAAACACTGCGTAACTGATATCTTTGTGACTACATGCACACCCTACTTAGTGAAATAGAAGGCATATAGCTGTTAATAATCTTTAGATATGCATAATGAAATAAATAATCTATTAAGTATATGTATTTTTATAAGCAAAGAGCTCTCTGAAGTAGGATGAAGTAAATATCTTACTCCTGTACATTTTTGGCGAATTATAAAGTAACCGCGGTGCATTCATCGCTGTGGCATACCTTTGTGAAGGTATTCACTGTGGGGTAAACACGTTTTCATTGGTTTAATAATTTCATATTATCAGAATCGACCCACGTTAAATTGTGAAACAGTCTGTCTAACTTAGGGCCATTTTACTTATTATTAATAGTAATTTTCCTTGTAAATTTTTAGTTCGGTTTTAGTTTTATTAGCTCTCTGCCTGTTGGTCTGTGAAAGATGGAGATGGCTTGGATGCTTCTCTAGGTGATCTCAAAAGTTTGAGCGTGGATTGTACTCAAGGCAAAGAGTGGCGAGGTTAATCAATACATACGGTATTTAATTAAACCACACATTTTAACGTCCAACTTTTGTCAATGACCAACACTATTCTTTATTTGTTTTTGGAGGAGTTTCCTCCAAGTTAAATTAATTTATAACCGCCATTTTTATAAGCGAGGGCTTGTAATAGCTATTTTTAGTACACGGAGGTCTCAATCTCTTTCTCTTTTCAATATCTCCGAGAGTGAAAAGGATATTATTTACGCTGGAATTTTGCTGCTTAAATTAAAGGTGCAGGAGGGTGGAATTCGTTTAAAACTCATGCGTTCACGAAAAAGCAAATATATTTCGTCCCTTCTATGTTGTCGTTAACTAATTTCAACGTTAATTTTAGTCAATTTTACCGTAAAATAGATAGAAAATTTATCAGAGGATGACAAGTTTTGCATGCGCCTATTTCACAAGGAAGTAAAATTTTGGTGAATGACTCAAACGATAATATCGTACGTAATTATTATTATTGGAAGTCCACCGTTAAAGATGGATTTTGGGTGGACACAGACTGATCGCACTTACATTTCTTAGCTTAGTCTGACTAGACACAACCTGTCAGCCTACACTACATTAAACATGCATGAATGGCCCTCGAATAATATGAATTTATGGCCCTCCGATTCTTTTAAATATGAACCATGATTTTCGCGGCTTCGACAGTGTCTTGTTTAATTCAAGGTTCTTATGTGAGCACGTGGGACTAGAATCTTCTCTACAGGGTTACCATGTCTTATTGTAAATCCCCTTAACGATACGGCTCCACATTTTGAAAGGCATCCTCCTACACCCGAGAAATCCTTTACATCTACCATCTATCCATTGACTCCCTCTCCCCCGCTCAATCTTTGACATTTGCCTGCTTGTTTTGATGGCGAAATTTTTAACGCGAGGGTTTTCCTCCGCAATTTTTCACTCCGATCCTTCTCCTAATATATTCCGCATCGACCTGATCTTCTCCGCGGATTTTCCGGAAAACACCTTATCCTTTTTGCTTTTTCCCGTTCCTTTTCAATCTGCTACCTCATTCTCTTCCTCTTCCTCCCGGCAGTGTTTTCACAATTGTATGATAATTTTGTTAAATACTCTCTCTTTGTGAATGGTGTAAAATTCATAAAAGGCTCACCAAATTAAAGCCTTTTGTGATGTTAAATCAAAAACCTCAATTTACCCTATTTCGTTTTCCTGGGACATCAGATCTCCATCATAAAATAAAGAAGTTATTCCGGCTATAGTTTCCCCGCTCGAAAAATATTTCTTGAGGAAAAACGAGAAATATAATTATGTAGAAGTTTAATTGATAATTTCTCTATTTAGCTGCCGTTGCGGCTTGTAACTATTCATCACATTGATCGCTAAAACAGATTACGTTAATTTCTTTCTTTGTGAGTCTCAAAACATAATTACTGACAAAATCCGTCGAAGATTTTATCGTTTTTAGTTTTCATTCACTACGATTTTTACAAAATGTTACCATTTTCTGAAATTAAATATCATTATTATTATTTAATTCTTTCCTGTTTATAAGTCTTAAAGAAAACCTCTGTTTTCGTTTCTTTTTTCTTACATTTTCAAACATAGGCTCTCTTAAAATATCTTGTCATATTACTTTCCCTTTACTGTTAGCTTATCAAGAGCGTCATATTATAGATAGGCCTTTCAATTGATTATCGCAGGACTAGTGTTAGAATCCTGGTGACTTTTAAAACCCTCATTTTTGCCCTCTTTGCCTTCTCGTTTTTTTAATGCTGAATTTTCACCTTAGAAATCACAGGATCAAACGTGATGTGTGCCTTGGGTTCTAGTGCTTGATAACCTCTAGTATTCTCCCTACCTCACTAACATACAGATTGACGACTGTTGGCTGGTGATTTGGTTAGCTTATCACTGCTATTTTTTGCCGTGCACTTCTTTCCAAAATCATTCATTCAACTTTTGCTAAATAATTTTTAGTGTATTTTTTCATTTCTTCTGTTCATTGGTCATGTAATATTGATATAGAATTTATAATTTCATATTAAAGAGACTCTATTTTTGCTATAATGTAAATTTTATCATTAATATGAATTTTGTGACGCATTTCTAGTCGTTTGAAGACTTGCATTATTTTTTTTCTCTTCTCTTTCGTTACAGGTGAGTATGCTTGATTGCTGCCATTATTTGAATTCATTGGCCAGTTGCAAAAATATCTGCCGATATGTAAGTTATTTGGATATTTAATTTTATGATAGGTAACTTAGGGGAATAGAGACTCGGACTCAAATTGGATTGAATTTGAGCACCCTCGGTTATACCCAAGCGGTTTAATTTCAACTGCGGGCAGTACAAGGGAATATTGACTTATAAGTGAATTATTCTCCCTCTACTTCGTTCAAGTTAAGCTCCGCTCCCACCTATCAACAATGGGTTGAGTGCTCAAAAAGCATACTTGTTGAACTTTGGAAGTGACTGCCACTTTTGCGTTGAAAACGTCACAGCCATTGATGGAAAAAAGTTAAAATAAACTTACAGCCCCAGTAAACATTCATCAATCCACGTTTGGTGTTTAAATTAGTTTACATGGACACCAGGATATAATACCAATGATAATAACACCTCGTCAGAGGGATTATTTTATTTTACGAATTGTACCGATCACATGTGAAAATTTATTGTGTTATGATGATAGAATTTCCTTGTAAAAATGTAAACTACGCTCATTATGAGTACTTTTTTAGGTTTTTCCTTTATTTATATGCGCGATTCTGCTCTAAAATCACGTTCTTTAATCCTCTAATCTAATCTCTTTACCTTTTTTAAGTGTCAAAATTCAATGCTTACGGATATACATTCGACATACCTAAAAATTCGAGGGCAGCTCAATTTCAAGTGTTCATATAATTTTATTTACATGATTCATCGTAAAAAATTTAGTTGAATGTTATTTTTTGTAGTTTAATATGTAATGTGCATGTGTTGTCTATATAATATCATAGATGTGACTCTATATTCCGTCATTGGCAGCCGTCACAACTGAAAACGTTCAGTTCTCATACAAATACGATTGTAACAACGTGCTACTATTCGGGGGCAACATTGAAATGCTGCTTTCGCCTGAAAAAACCCATAAGTTGAGTTCTATGTAATGCTACAGAAGGCTTAGGGAGAGTTTTCTTCCCTTTAGCTTAGCGTGCTAAAGGGTGATAAGTACGAAGTGAGTGGAGCTACGGGTAAACCCTTTTTCAACTTCGCTTGCGCATTAGCACCTATCCATTCATCGTGATAAAATGTTATCAAATTAAAATCACTATCATTAATATTGACAATTGTTTGCTCTCGGTTGGTTTCGAGACTGCTGTCACCAGTACAATAGAAGTTTCGCGTGTAGGTAGGTTCGCATTTGAAGTTGATGTTACAAAAATTCTAGAGTTTTTCCAACAATCTGGCTACATAATTTTCATCATGAGATCAAACAGTTAAGCTCTGTTTGGAAATTCCTTGGATTGTCAACGTAAAAACATCCAGGTGGCTTTTATCGGAAATTTTATGGAAACACGGTAATTTTTCGACTTTCGGGGAATGGTGAATCAGCATGACGTACCAGCACAACAGTTCCTGATGGATTATATTCTAGGGATGTGCTGAAAATGATCCAAGCTGCACCGAGATAACGCATGGCCGTAGAAGGCAAATGTTGTTGCTGAATGTCTCGAAAGAAAGCAGTGTGAAGTGTGTTCCTCATTCATCCCATAGTCCAGGCTGCAGCGTATGATAATTTATCCTGTTGCTAAATGTGAAGAAACACCTTCGTGAAAAGCGTCGATTAGGGGATAGGGTTATCGTAGCTTGTACTTTTTGAGATGTGGGTGAGGATAAGTATGAATAAAATAAACTCGAGGGAAAGAAAACAAACGATGAAGTTATAGGTATGAGCATAGTAGAAGAGATTGGGGCTGTTTGGTGGAATACTAATAAGGCAGGGCAAATGGATGCAGGAGATGTTGAGATTCAATGGGGTATTGAAGATTTTAATAGAGGGCAGAAATTCTGGGAAAATAAGGTAAAGCAAGGAAAAGAATAGGCATAGTGGATGGAAGCATGTGTAGTAGGAAGTATTTAGAGCTAAAAAATGAGTAATTGTGGCATGGGATTGAAGAATGTTTTGTTCCATGGTAGTTCAGATTTAGGAGCACAATGAAGTGTAATGGTAGGGTACATCAAAAATCTACCCTAAACAGGTAGACTACTGCTAATATTGCTAAGTGCGTTGCATCCATTGGGTAGTACTTTTAGAAGGAAAAATTTGGAGGAAGAGTAAAAGTATATTTTTAAAAATTAAGAGCATTCCCTTTTGAAGGGTACTCTTTTACTAATGGTCTCTGTAGTTCCCCTCGTAATGCCCCTATAATCCTCTAAAATTTACCTAACCCGTTATTATCTTAATTTACTTACTACTCCTGGAATTTTGTCTAAAATACTTCATTCACTTGTGAAGTCATTTTCTAAGACTAAATTCTGTCCTCAAGCATCAGCTATCTTTTTTTAGCCGTCTGTGTATTGAAAATTCTGTTTTTCCATCGTAGATAGTTTCTTTCCTTGGAATTTTCAATGCCTCCGTTTTCTCTGGATATATTTTCAGCTCACTTTGGTTCTATAACGTACTTATTATTATGTGCAATGATTCTTTATATAATAAACAGCTCGAGATTCTGAAATGATGCCACAGTCATTAAGTATTATTATTTCAATGTATGGTCCAGTGTGAAGGCATTATCAGCTAGAGGAGTGGGTTCAGATTCCCTAAATTTTACATGCTTCACGTTTTAATTGCTTATTTAATGAATAGTGAGTTTTAATTTCCTACTACATTTGCCGTTTTTTATTTTTATTCTATCATATTTTGCATAATGGGCTCGTATAGATATAATTTCAACCAAAAATTTAAAGTTTTTCAGGAGCTCCTTCTCACTTGAATGTCATAACAGAGATAATTAATAACGTTGATGTAAATTATGAATGTTATTTTTTATTGCCTTTTTGTCTGCTCAGAAAATATTTGCAACATTTCGCATGTTATTCGAGCTTGGTAACAGTTGATATTTTGATATTAACTTGGTGATTCTTTAATATCAATTTTGATTTGAGACTCGTATGGAAAATTTGAAATTTTTGCCTCATCCAGAAAAATCATCAATTCCAATATATTTGGGATGAAAGTCCAAACTTTACCTGTGCCTACAATCTTTATTGAAATCACTATTACATTATAGTGCTCGCTCCTCTTAATTGTTTCCGTGTTTATGAAATTATTGCACTGTGGACGAATTATACACTAGTAAATGTGCTCGTTATAATACTAATAAATTAAATTCCGTTCTCTGAATACTTGAACTCTTTATGCATTTATTTAATTAACTTTATATGCTGTCACCTTTTGTTTTGGAAATTTTAGGAGAATTTAATAAAAATTACGGATGAAAATACGTCAGGTACCGTAAAAAATTAAATACTGGATTTATAAAAATAAAATATTTTCCTGACTTTGAATATTATGACATTTTAAACCTATATTCTCACTGAGTGGTCTGCATTAATTGGCAAAAAAATTCTTTCACCCCTGGGCTTAGCTCCATTTTTTCATTTCTTCATTTGATTCTTCCAGTTAGTAAAATCATTACTTTTTCCATTGGTAAATTATCTTTTTAAACATAACTGTCAATTCACTGTACATGCTCTGAGAGACACTGCGGATTATTGCCAACCATTCCATCTTCATATATTTGCTTGAGTTTCAATTAACATTCCACTACCGAAATCAACCGGAAGATTGGTTGGAAGGTAAGAATTGGGTTAAATCCGTACTAAGCCCAATCCTAGGCAAAATTCTGGGAGAATACGAGGGCAAGAGGTCACTTCCTTTGGCTGTGCTGCCTACGTGTTTTCCAGGGACGTCTGGCATCTTTGCTAGCATACAGTTTGGTAGAAAACTGGATTTCCCTGGGAGGTCAACTGGATTTGAACCCATGTCTTTCCATCAGTAGCCAAAAGTTAGACTGCTACGCTGTTTATATTAGTCGTTTAATCTAAAATAATTGCATTAATCATATTCCCTATTCATTCTTCAGTATGTACTTAGGAGTACTCGTATGTATTTCAGGATCACTAACGTTAGGTATATCAAATCGTGTTTAAAGCAAACATTTAACATGTTCCTCTTTGTTTGGGTTTTGAGGAGACTGAATGTATTTATCTTCTTGATGATTTGAATTATATAATTCAGTATTATGGGGCTTAAGTATTTGTAAAAGCTTCACTATTGTCACCATACAGATCATCTATTTTACACCATATTAATTCCTTCCATATTTTAATTATCACTTGTAAATTATATCTGAATATATCTAAAAAGCTAATGTATTTTGAAAAGTATACATTCTATTGACCTTTAACTTTAATTCTATTGAGGTTTAACTTTAATTCTATTGAGTTTTATATTTGGAATATTACCCCTCTCAAGACTTAATGATACTCATACTCATATGCGTTACTTGGCGACAAATCAACTCCCGCAGCGGCGTTCACATTCCAAGCTCTCTGCCGAAGCATGTCTCTGCACAGGATGTCAGTTTGTTCATTTAATTATTGAAAAGGTTCCGCGCGATGGTGGCTCCTCTGGCGTCTTCCTTCGTCAAAGCAGCGTTCCTTGGAGACCTTTCAGGAGAATTTGCATTTTTAGAGTCTTGATATATGGATGTGGAGCTAATTTATGCACATTTTATGTATTTGCTAGCTTTTCAAACGAAGTAATGCTGCTAGCATTAGAATGTCGTAACTCTAGATCGTGATTTTCTACTGACCTTCCGAATTATGAGTTCCTCGGGAATAAAAAACTTCAATTAAACTTTGGATATACCCAACTTATAATAAGTAGCTATATGGCTGAAACCCCAATGGAAGGACTAAACCCATTAGATTTTGCCTCCATCAATGATAAAGTATTTATACATGTATTTTAGTGCAACCAACATTCTCTTCATGTCGTATTTTCATCTATTTGTGTCTTTTTACTCTTATAACACCGTAGAATGTCAGAGAAAAAGATTGATAATTAGAATGTACGAATGTTATTTTGATATAGTACGATAATCCCTAAACAAGCGTTGTGGTTTTATTAATTCAGCTTTCCCGCTCTAAATCTGGAGTAGGAATTCCGTTCGATGAGCGTAGTCATCCCTGGAGAAGTAGGTCGGCGCTTATTTTTCTAAATTTGTGCGCCATTGGAATTCGCAAGTAGTGCCAAGGGGAGGAGAGGGAGACAGCTGCGATGGCGGAGGCGTATACGCACTCGTGAGCGAGGCAGCGGCTTCCGTCACGCGTTTCTCTACGAAGCCCTTGAAATACGTTAAATTGAATGAGATTCCCGCTCCATGGACGTTTTAAAATGTGTTAATTACTCTTAAGACGGTTTTTATACCCTGAGGAACGAACATCTTGTCCCAGCCGAAGTTTTACCCCCGACACACGTCTAGCCTTGGCTTACTCTGCTTCACTTGTTTTCTCATAAATGTCCTCTTAGAGTATGATTTCCGAAATTTTTTACAGATTTCTAAAAATAGGCATCGCCCTCCTTCAGGAATCTTTTCAAGGGCGATATTTCACCAACATGTTTACTGAAATAAACACCTCAATTTGTTATTGGCAGAAGTGAAAATTTTCAAATTACGACGAATCTCGTTTATTCCTCTATTTTGTGAATATTATGGACTGGGAGCCTCATATAAGGTAAAAACTTATATTATCGATGCTTAACATTATTTTCTAAAAAAAGTATGAGTTACGCCCAACCAAATATCTTAGCCTGTGATGATGTTTTCTCCATTTTTTTAAATTAAATTTTGTTTTAAAAAAGTATTTTTTGGGTAGTTTTTTTATGTTTCAATTTTGCCTGGATAATTATTGTAGTTCTATATCGTAATCCCCAATCGACAGTTCCAATAAAGTGGAATTACCTGCAAGCTGCTTTCGTAAATGCGGGCCGAGTATTTAATCCATAGCGTTCGCGGCGCGTCCACCATCTTCTGGCGGATTTGATAACCACGCGATCGATTTAGTTTACTTCCTGCCCTGTAGGTGGCGGACAAGGAGCCTCTTCAGCGTTATCGAGAAACAAATCGTTGGCAGTTTCCAGGATTTTCAAGGACTAAAATATAATTTATCTTAATACTGTTTGTTCACAGCTTGATAAATCAAATCTAATGACTGCCATGTCTTGAACACTCAATTTTCACAACAACATTATATTAATATTCATGTCTTCTTATTCAGGAATGAATTTTGTTTTGTCCCTAGGGTCCATTTGTATATTCACTAACTACTTTGAAATACGCCAGTCATCCAGTTTGCATTTCAATTAGTTGTATTAATCAACGATATCAGAGCTGCGTACATATATTTCTTTAAATACTCAAAATGAAGAATTAGCTTCTAATTGTTTTCTTTTATCCTAACTCTATGGTTTGAGTCCGTCTGTAGAATTCCACTCTATCTTAATTTATGCTGACATTTCAATAAATAAATCAAGGTAGCCTTCCCATGATGACTTTCGTTATTTTTCGTAGGCATTGAATTAGTGAAAATTTTGAGAATATTTATGCTGTAAATTAAACGATGTTCCTGCGTTGGCATTCGGCTTGCTAAAATTCCTTTTAACTCTCAAGAAAGATTTATCGATAGCACTTTAAGGATTGATCACGAGGGTCACGAGTCTCTGGTGTGATAAATGTTTTTGAAATCACATATATTGTATAGGACGGCAAATATGTTATCAGTAAATATTATGTAATTGCATTGTAATTGTATGTAATGAAAATATTTCTGTGACACTACGATTATTTTTCCAAAAAGCTGATGAAGCGGAAATTGAATATTAAGGGTTATTTAACATCAATACTTCAGAATGGTGTCT
The DNA here is from genome assembly GCA_037158775.1 of Hetaerina titia. Taxonomy (NCBI): domain Eukaryota; kingdom Metazoa; phylum Arthropoda; class Insecta; order Odonata; family Calopterygidae; genus Hetaerina; species Hetaerina titia. The sequence goes on from CM073769.1 coordinate 23,987,037, forward strand.
GAAGGCCATGGTGGTAAGATTAAATTTCGAAGAAAATATTTGTGGAAACTAATCTGCCTGTGTGTAAATAATTATTGGTTGGCGACTGAATTTGGGTGTCTTTTAAGATACAGGAATGGGGAAGAATTAAAAAAATAGTTTGATTAAAGGAAGGCATGCGTAGAGCTGTTAGAGGGACAGAGAGGAGATCTTGGTCGAGTATATATAACATAACAGAAACTAAGAATTAATCAATTAAAGGTGCAGGTCTTGTTTTGACATTTGCAAAGTTCTAAAATAATGGGAAAGCTGAAAAAATTTCATAAACACCTCTTGTATAATGTATGTTTCTTTGATTATTAATTGATTAATTATATCACAAGATTGGTATGTATCATGCGGCCTGTGAAATGGCAATGGCAGTAAGAAGAATTTCTGCGATGTTGAGAATAATTTGTCAACAATCATCTCTGTGAAACATCGAGTACGCGTAAGGAGTATCACTGTAATCGGCAATATTTCAAAGCCTAGTAGATAAACGCAAAAACCTGAATTGTGTGATTCTTTTCTCAAAGGTTTCGTATATGTATGTTGGTACGTCGTCATTAGTTCCGCGAGTTATCAATCCAATACTCAATAACAACCCTCTAGTGTGTATGGCTGGTGGTACATCGGAACATACATTTACAGAGGAAAAAAAAACAAGGAAATGGTTGATGGGTGTTAATTTCGCGTTATATTGTGTATTTTGTCGTGGTAAAAGTGAGGAAACTGAGTCCTTAAATTTATCATTGGTAATCATCCTCATATAGGTCTATTGTGAAACTCAAACAATTCAAAATTGGGATTGCGTCGTTACATAATTGTATGTTTCTGTTCCTATTTGTTCAGCTCAGCTAACTAAGGTATAAACGTTGAAAAAATATTGGCTGCACCATTGAGGTTATGCTAATTAACCCCACTAATTGCAAAAATTGCAGAAAAAATTAGTAGTTTAATGAAATATTGGTTTATAATATGCATATTCCATCGATGTTCAAAATGACAAAGCTAAAATTCGGTTTATAACGCTTTTTATTTATGATTTATGTCATATTTGACCAATGATTGTGCATCTAAAGTTCAATTCATAAAATAATTAAATAGTCGATTTGCAAAAAAATCTATTAAATATAAGAGAAGCAAGCTCTCTTCCAATTGTAATGCATGTAATATTTTGCCCTTTGATATAGGATTTCGTACCTTATGCTCCAAATGGTTTATATGAGGTATTTGTGAGAGCATTAGCTGTGTCAATAACCTGAGAAGACATTACAATGCATCATTGCCACCGGGAGGGATCCAAGGGTCGATACTTCGAAGTTCCCTTCATTCCCTTTTTTGCTACACTTAAAGCGATTTGAAATACTATTTTGAGTATATCAATTTTTCTGTGGCATATGCTTTCGATGATTGTTCAAGCATACATATATGTGCAAAACAAGAGCCATCGAGTAAGTAGTCCATACTTTGAACAATGTTATGCCATATTACACGCGTGAAATTTTTCACACATTAAATGATTTCATCAAGATGATATTTTTTAGAATAAAATGCTGGACAAAATTCTCCTCCCTTCATTGGATTTCAACAAGATTTTTATCTCCTTTCTGCCACCGTAATATGAACTTCAACGTTATTCTTCCTTCATTAAATTAAGAACACAATGTATATATCCACTGTTCTTTATTCTCGTACGACTAGTTTCAACGCTTAGGCGTCATCATCAGGTACCCTTATTCTTCCTTCTTGTTTCACTTATTTTCTCATTCCTTTTTCGTAACAGGATTTCATATTTTTCTAATCTACCCCCATCCTCTTTCCTCAATGAGTGATTTCGGATTCATGCGTCATATCGCTCCGTTCTTATTGAAGTTGTTTCATGATGTTATATTCTTTATCGTTTATTTCTTCTCGCTTTAACTTCTTCCTCCAAAGCTGTCCTTCTCCTAATATTCCTTCTCTTACGACCGTTTGCTCCAAAATAATGCTCATATTCGTGAAGTGCACTTTCTCTTGCATCTCTTATTTTAAGGTTTGATTGCCCTTCCTATTTATTGAGAATATTATTAATTTGTTTTGCTAATGTTTAATCTCTAATCAATTCGTTTCGAATTGGGTATTGAATGACGTAACAGTTCATGTCTGGCCGTCTAATAATTGCTTCATATTATTCAAATGTGATTAATCACATTGCTGCCTGATTTTGTTCCATTGCCTGACTTAACATTTTCTCAGTTCATATATTGATATACACTGATGAGGATGGAAAACGCAGTCTCACTCCTCCGCCTACCATTCCGGTTCTCTATCTGATAACCACACTTGAGACGGTCGATTCAAATAAAGGTTTCTCCTCTCTGTTTAGTCCTAAATTCTGAAATACTTAAATCAGTTACGTCAAATCTGTTGAGAATCTCTTCAATATCCATGGAGTGCAAATGCCGCTAGTCCTGTTTATTTCTTCCTATGGATTTTCTCATGAATGCAATTGCGTCGTGATTCTACCTCCCCTTTCTGTGCACTATTTTTCTATTTTTCTCTACTTACATTTTATTATTGGTTTCTCTCTGTGTACATACAGGGTTCGTCCGGAAAATAAGTGTACTGAGCTCAGAAAAAAAATTTATTACACTTTTACATATCTTAAGCTAATATTCCTCAAAATAGGACCCTTGTGAGTCGATACACTTGTTCCAGCGGCGTTCCCATTCCTGGAACGCTCCCGCGAAGGCATCATCGGGAACCTCTCGAAGACACCTCGTCACGGCCTCTTTGACGGCTTCCAAAGTCCCGTATCGCGTTCCTTTCAAACTCCTCTTTATCTTCGGGAACAGAAAGAAGTCCGGTGGTGCCAAGTCCGGGCTGTAGGGCGGGTGCGGCGGCGTTGCCACGCCGTTCTTGGCCAAGAAGTCCGACACGACAAGCGCGGTGTGAGACGGCGCATTGTCGCTCAGGTTGTCAGTCATACGGTTGACCGCTGGCCGGACGCGGGCGACTCGTTTTCGAAGCTTGTCGAGCACTTGGACGTAAAATGCAGCATTTACAGTTTGTCGTTCAGGTACAAATTCGTAGTGGACGACTCACCTTTTGTCAAAAAAGACAATGAGCTTATTACACTTATTTTCCGGACGAACCCTGTATGTCGCTTATGCAATTTAATCTATCGTCCTATAGTCACAGGTAATGCCACTTTTACCTTTCCGATAACTTCCTTAATAATGCTTTTGACGTGACACAATATTAAATGGCCACATGGCTCAGACGCCTTTTGAGTAAGGTTTACCTCTGCAGCCACCTAAATAAGGAACAGTCGTTTCGTGGGCCTCATTTTGCTTGGTACCGCGGCCGATCTGGCATCGAGCGCCAGGAGCAATTATCTTTCCTCCAGTCAGTATAATTCTAGGGGTTACTGGGACGCGTGAGCCCTTCCGTCAAGTCAAGGTTGTAGTCAATGTCAAGGAATAGGTTTAGAAATAAAATTAAATGGAAAGAAGGGTCATGATTTACGGTTAAAGTTGTTTTAACTAGACATGCATCATTTATTCCAACATCGATTTTGCCGAATGCTAGGATAGTATAATCAGTGGACGAGGATTGATATGCATTTTTGTCCCTTATATCTCACGGAGTTTGATCCTCTGGTGATATTCTAGTTATTTTGTATGAACATTCTTACCGAATGTATTTGTTGTTTTCTCCTTCTGAAGGTGATTTTGAAAATGGACTTCGAATTTAAGCTGGAATCCTCAACCCATGGCGTCATTCTTAGGTCACAAGAATATATTCCAATGGCGTTACCTTTGGATAAAACTTACCACATATCATACCTTAATTTATCGATTAGTCGCAAGAGCGAGCAAATAATTTGTACCAAAGTAAGCTTATTAATGAATGTCATGCATAATGAAATTATCGTGCTAAGTTAACCAAAAACCTTTTTTTTTGAGATCCATTTGCTTTATTTCGACAGGCAATTATACCAGTTTTGACGAAAAGGATTTATTCCTCTTTCATATCTTACAACGCCTTGTGTGTACTTGGGGCTCTTTCTTGGAGCCTTAAAACTTCTCCGCTCCAAGAAAAATATTCTAGAAACACTCATTAAAACTTTCTCTGCCTCCTACCTAAGTTTCGAGTCAGGGCTCCCGCCGGAGAGTCGGGGAAGGGAGCGAGCGTGCGTGGGCGTCCCGCTCCCTCACCCCCTGCAGCCCCTGCGCGCTCCAGGACATCCGAACTGGAGAAACCTATACCTCCGAGTTCCCCGTTTCTCCGTTGCGTGGCGTCACGTACGGCTATCGCCCGCAGTTCCAGCGTTACCCGTCAGAGTGAGTTAAGGACTAAAAACCCACCAAGTTCTACCCAAAGCTTTCTTGTGTTCGTTAACTTTTAGGCGTGTTTGTGAAGCTGTCCGCGGTCACCGTTCTATTAAGTAATAGCAATCAGAGACTGTAGAAAAAAGTCAGGATCTTGAATTTCACCACCTCGACTCCCTGTCTCTGTTCGTCATTGTCTCTTTTCTCTTTACTGCTATTTTTCGCCTATTTCTGTTTTTCCATCTGCACTTCATATCTGTATATCCCAATTTCTCTTCTTCTCTTTCACTCCCACCCATTCCACTCAGCACCCATCATTCCCAGACTCCGTCCTTCACGAAATAAACCGCCCTCTTTCGCGAGGAATAACCCCTTCGCCCGACTCCTCCCCTTGGTCTTCCTCTGCTTGGGGTCTTACGTCACATGCCATCCGCCCTACTCCTACTCCCTGGCCACACCTCCCAATCCCCTCATCTATAAACTCCTTCCATGCACCTTCTCCACCACCTCACCGCTCTCCCAGCCTCTCCCTGCTTACTGTCTTCCAACACAACTTCAAGAAAAAACAGATATTTCACCCGTTTTTTCCCATTACTTCATTGAGCATACCTTGCAAGCACACCGCAAAATAGTGAAGAATCCTTCCCCTTTTCGTCCTTCACTCTCCCAACATCCCACTTTTTCACCACCGTACGTGTACACGAGGCTCCTTAACCGCTTTTCGAGCGCGTTTTTAGCCCGATTTTAATCTCTTGTCGTTCCCTTCCCCTCACATTATTTCCCTTTCCTGCCAAGAAAGAGGGAAAAATATTCCCCATACACCCACAAGGGTACGTGGCTCACATTGTCGTCCAGGTAGGCCGATCTCTCACGCAACGCTTCCTCGACCTACTGCACTCCACCTGACCGCTTATTCATCCATTTATTCTCCTTTATTCATCCGCGCAATTGCATTTTTAACTTTTTTCAGTGCTTAAAATATCCATTCCTCGACATTCTTTATTACGCATGAATTCAAGTTTCTAGATTCTCATCTTAAGCCTTGCTCTGTTCCTCTCTGCAAATCCACTGTTCTTTTACTCCCTTTGCCTCTTTCCTCTCCCGCCTTTACCCCATCGAGTGATACTTTTCGTTTTCTTTCTGCTTTTTCCCTCATGCCACCCGTCATCCCTTCCCTTGCTCTTCCTACGTCATTCACTTCTCTTGAGCTCTCCCTTTCAGCCCTCCTCCGCCTCATCCCCAACCCCTCCTATCCTCCGCTTCATTAACGTTTTCCATCCCTTATCCCCTTCCTTCCCAGGGCCTCTCCCCGCGCGGATCCTTCCTCCCCGCCCCTCCCCCCTCCGCCCCCAGACCCCTCCGCCGCCCCTCCCAATCTCGCGCGTCACAATCCACCCTCCGCGGCTCACGTCACCACTCTCATCCCGATCCCCCGATAGCAATTTCCACCCCGCCCCCTTTCCTTCGCTTCCTCGTGGTCCCAAAAAGTAACCTTCCTCCTCATCCACCTCAAAACTTCCCCTCTCCCTCTCTCTCCGTGCGTCTTTCCCTCTCTCCTTACTCCACACATTTCTGCCTTTCCTGCCCACCAACTCCCTCCTTCCTCCGTTAGCATCGGCAGGATTAGCAGCCGTGCTTAGACGAGACCTGACGATCCCTCAGTCGGTCTGATTCAGATTCACTTTGCACCCATAGAGCTCCTTCCTCACCCTCTCATTGTAGCCTCTCTTTCTGTTGGCGTGCCTGGAAAACATTCCCTCCCCTCTCCTACTACTCCCAAATCTCCTTTCCTACCTTCTCTGCCTCCATTCATATTCCTTAGCCCCCCTTCATATAACTCTTCCACTTAATCCCCCTCGAATAATACGTGGCCTTGGTCCAAGTGTCCTGCTCAATCTGGCGAGCAGCCTCATTCCCCTAAACCCAAACTCCTGGCTCGGAGAAAATCCACCCCTCTTATTATCTGCGACTGCCCAGTGCAGCCCGAGTGCCATCGTGCGTCGGAGGTGGCAAACTGAATAGAGGCGTCTATCGTCTCGGATGAAACCAGATCGTTTCTAAACTGTGTCCTAATTAAGGTCCACAAATTTGACTTGTTTTGAGGTTTTGCGTAAAATAATTTGGTAGCTAATTCCGTAACACCATTTGCAGTCAGTGCTGTAAAAAGTAATAGGGCTACTTTTACCATGAGAGGACTCGGCGGTATTCCAAAGTATTAAAAAACCAGTCTCCACCACCACGCACGAGGAGATTTGAGCAACTGCCTCCCTCCTCTCTCTGTCGCTGCAAGGAGGAACCCCCAGGAGACGCCTCCCGCGTGCTTCGTACGACGAGGACGCACGCGTGTGCAGGAGCTTGCTGTTCCTCTCTGCGGGAACTAAATCCGCGGGCATCGCTCCCCCCCCCTTCTCTCTCTCTCCCGGGGAACGTCCCGTCCTCCGCTCGCGGACGCCACCCCGCCCGGACGACGGCGGCGGAGGAGGGAAACCTCATCCCGCGTCCCGTTCCCGCACGGCACGGCGAGGGGCTCCGCGATAGACGGGGGAGGGCCGCGCCGGGCAGGGGGGCCGCCGCGCGGGGATCCAGGCGCTCCGAACGCGAGGGAGAGTAAGCGCGGGTCGCGTCCGGGACGCAGGAGGGGCGAAAGGAGGATACTCACGTGCTCGTATGTTGTGAGCCCAGCCTTCCCCACACCGCTCCCCGCCCCCTGCCGAGATTCGACAATTCAACAACGAGACCCTCGCCCCTCCTCTCTCCCCCACCCGCTCCCTCGCCAAACCTCCTCCAACCGCCTCCGGGAGCCTCCCTTGGCCTTCCACAATACATCCACGCACACAGGCGCCTTTCCTACAGGCACTACCCCTCCCCCCCACAACAAGGCCTCCATTCCACTCACCCGTCCCGGCGGGAGTCTCCTCTCCTCCGCGACCCTCATCACTCGTCCGACCCGCACCCCTCGGCACCACCACCCTCCCCACCGCTTCTCTGCCCAACGCATCTCTCCCGACTGTTCGTTCCTTCTGTAGGCACTGTGAGCCCATAGTACCCTTCCATCCCCGTAGGGGGGGTCCAAGAAGTGAAAAAACAAAAGGCGGACGCCGGACCTGTCGGGGGAGGGTTAGGTGGGGTGTGGAAGAGAGTGGGAAGGGGTGGAGAAAAGTGTGTGCTCCTGGCCGAGGGAAGTTTGGGTGGAGGAAGGAAGAGGAATTGCGGAGACGGAAGGAGGAAGCGAGGTGGTCCGAGGTCTCTGGCCTGAGATGGACGGGGAGCCGAGCTAGCTGTTGGCTTCGACGACGGCTTCGGAACAGGGGCAGTCTCGAAAGGGAGATAACAAGGTGAGGGGCGCGGTGGAGCTGGGTTCTTTCGGGGGCGTGGGATAGGGGAACATGGACCAGAAGAGGTGAGAGGGCGAGGTGAAGTGGGAACGGGGACGCGGAGGAAGTGGAGGATGAGATAAGGGATCGGGGTGGAACGGAGAGAGAGAGAGAGAGGCAGTAGGAGGAGGGAGGCAGGGACAGAAGTGGGGATTCGGAGAGAGAGAAGAGGGAAGGCATTTCAGAAAGTCGTATCGATCTTCCGGGGAGAGCGCGGGGGCGGAGACTGTGTGTTGGAGAGAGAGAGACAGAGGGAGGTAGTGAGTGAGCCGGGGAGTAAAGGAGAGAGAGAGAAAGAGGGAGAGTCGGAGGGACAGGGAGAGAGAGAGAGAGAGCGGCTGGGGACGAAGGGGGGCCTTGGAAGGAAGGAGACCTCGGTGCGGCGAGTGTGTGAGTGAACGTGTTCGTGATTGGGCGGGCGGGAGAGAGAGAGAGAGGGTGGGAGGGAGTGCGAAGCAGGACGGGAGTTTTTTGGCGTGGCCCCGGGCTCCGCGGATGATGGGGTCGGCCCGAGGAACGGCGGCGGAGTCGGCGGCTTCGGCGTCGGCCGCGGAGGTGGTGGCGTTGTCGACTGTGGAGGCGGCATCGGAGGCGTCGGCGGCCCCCGAGGCGAAGGACGGGGCCGAGGAGGCGGCTCGCTCCTTCCTCCTCCTCCTGCTCCTGCCGCTGCTCCCCGCTGTCGTGGTCGCACTGCCGCACGGGTCGCCTGCCCGCTCGTCCGCCGCTCCCGTTGCCGCCGCGGGGGCCCCTCCCCCCCAGGGAGACAATGATGGCAGCAACCCAAGGGAGGAGTGAGGAGGGACGAAGGTGGAGAGAGAGAAAAATAGAGAGAGAGAGAGGAGAGAAGTGTGGAGGGATTGAGTGTACCCTGAAAGTGGCCCTGGAAAAGCGAGTGCCCCGTCCCGGATTTGCGTCCGTGTCTTTCTCCGTAGAAATAATCGAATAGACGAATCGGAATATCGGTTGTTTCCCTCTCGTTTTGTTTCCCCCCGACTCGCCGGACGTGGAGGGGAGGAAGTTGGGGCGCGTGGACAAGGGGTGGACAGGCGTGGGGGGTGAACGCAGCCGCCCTCTCGTGGGCGCGGGGAAGGTCGACGTTTCGAACGGTGCACCACGGATTCCTCTCGTCTCCGTCCTCCTCGGCCGCCGTCGTCCGAGACCGCGTGTGCCTGTGAGTCACGGTGAGGGGCGGAGGGGGGCGGCGGTGGGGGTGGTGTCGCGACGAGGATGGGGCAGGATTGGTGCGCACGAAGGAAGAGGAAGGGTAGCAACGGATGCTGCCCCTGTGGCCCAGGACTTCGGGTCTTCCCCTCGCCCCGGTACTGGTCTCCTCAACAATTCATTGGGCTCTCTCTCTCTCTTTATCTGTCATGCTACATGCTATGTTTTTTTTAATTCTCTCTCCCATATCCTTGAGTTATAGTTTGGGTGCAGTTTTACTTTAGCGCACGCCCCAAGTAACGCCTTTGTTGGTCTTTGATTTTGATTTGTTTTCGTGATAGAATTCCATGTTTGACAGTATTTTTATAGCACATATTTATCTATTTGTAGAAACACTTACCTCCTTGTCTTTAAATTGAACGTACTTGCATCCGTCTCGCCAGTTATCACCTTCCCACCCTTTGTATGATCTTCCTTTTGTCCCTTTGGTTATCCACTCTCCTTCACGTAAGATTTGTGAGCTCTAGGGATTTCAGCACCTGCTCTTGCTCTGCATGCTAAATTCCCGGGCCGTCTCTCCATCTTCCTCCCACTCCTTGTTTCTCTCTCTCTCTCTCTCTATTTGTTTCCGTACCCCTATCTCATCAGTGTGTTTCCGTAGTGTGCTTAGATACCAAAATAATAAACAAAATGCGATATCTCCAGGAATGGACAAAGTGGAGTTGAAAATGTGCTCGCTCCACTTCGTGTGTGGCTCATAAAGCGTCATTTAAGCTTATCCGTGACTGTGACTGTGCATGAGGAATTCACCCTTATTCATTTTTTGTTGTTGGCTCCTTGACAGTTGTACCCAGCACAAGTATTTGCTCTTAATACCATATGTAATTTGCGTAGTGAGCACGAATGGACCCATGCATCATGCACCATTGATGGCTTGATACACTTATTTAGGTTTTTACTGAGAAAGTGATCGTGTTTCTATGTGTGCATATGCCCCCCTCGTGTGTATGTGTGACCTTCTTTTGTAAAGAGACGCAATCTACTTCCGGTGGATCCACTAGTGCTTCCGTTTCTTGAACCCCACGATACCGGACCACGTGCCAGCGCCGGTCCTTCGAAAGTGGAGCATTTGTGTCCTGAGGAAAAAAATCGTAATGTGCGATTTAAATTTCTGTGAATGTGGTATGATTTTCCTCTGAGGATGTGGCAAAAAAGCGTATTGATTTGGAGATGGAAGATGTTGTAAAATACTGTATCCGTGGGGACAAAAAATAGCAAAACTCAAAAGAATATTATCCTAAGGTCTCCTGTTGCACACTCCCATCTGCCCTGTTTGGGTCTCCTGTTATGATCGCTTTCTGATTTCAACTTGGGAATCATTGTAGAGCATGCCACATGCTCATAATATCTCATGATGTCTAATGTGCTCTTCAATGGTGATTGGATACCATGAATTAAAACAAATGCATTAAACAAAAAACTTGTGACTCCCTGATTATTGATAAATTATATGAAACAAGTCATATGTTCCCATCATTTATTTAATTTTATCACAGGATAAGGCCTCTCCCTCTCTCTCATAAAAAGTTTTCGAATTTCCAATTTTAAACACTTTCCAAGATTTTTCTCTGATTTAAAAAAACATATACATCGAATGATTTGTAAATCCAGTCTTAAAATATCCTTTCCACTTTCCTATTTTAATCATGTTGCAGGAAACTTTATCAAAGTAATTTAATTCATCGTCGTTGTATTATTATAATGTTTTAAAATTTATTGACTTCTATGACTTAATTTTTAGAAATCTATCTTGAATAACCTCACACATTTCTCCGCCGAGCAAATTTTCTTTTTATAGCCATAAATCAGTGGGTAATATAAAGCTTTCGAAAATATACTATTAGCTCAAACCATGGATAACTATATAAATCGTGAAAAGAAATATTAAAATAAGCTTTGTTGGTAAACGTGTTGGCGTCCTGTTTTTCCTTTAGAATGGAAAAAAGAACTTTAAAATAAAGGGTTCATATTCTCCTTTTTTGTGCTATAATGCTTACTATGTTACATTTGGCACAATGAAATTATCGGCGAAAGTTCTTTTAATATTTTACTCGTGAGTGTGCGCTGTTCGTCTCCAATTTTGATAGGTTATTTCAAGTAAAGTGCAGGTTTGTATAACCTAATTGTTGCAATTAGTAGAAAATTTGATGCACTTAATATTACTATTAAGTATTTATTAATATAAATCTGAGATATTTGTCCATTGACATTAGTTGTGAATTAAATACATTCCTAAGGTGGCAACTTATTGGATAGGATTAGAGTACTAAATGTGCAGACGATTACTAGCTCGCGTTCATTAGAAATACATTAGCACATCCAAGGGTTTGACTGCCATATTTCAAGCGGCATCAAGGGATTCATGTCAGATTTTCCGGAAAATAAACTAACACGCTTTAGTTTTCATTCATAGCTATCTTGATTTTTGTTTCGACTTAAACCAAATCAGTTCTGTTGTCCCCGATTATCGGTTATTTATGCATCGTAGCTATCAATTATTTGAAGTTACGAAAGTAAACGACCGTATTATTTTCATAATATTTCAATTGTTTTTTTAGCAGTTGCGTCTCTGCAATGAAGTTCGATAATATAATTTACCCCTTAAATCTTGAATTTATTATATTTTACGACGGAATATATTATTTACGCTCTCCATGACGGAAGTTATAGCCACAGTCTAGTTTTCCCGATTAATTTGTGATGTAGGCTATTGTATTAAGAAACTAAAAAAGTTTCTGACGTAACTTGGTGGAAATTCTTCATATTGACATTTGAAAATTAAACAATTTGGCTTTTGCACTTAAAATAAGTGGAAAAGCCAAGTTGTTTAATTTTCAAATGTCAATATTGTATTTAGATGTGTTTGCATGCTTGTTAGCAGAATGGGAGCGATAATTTTGATATTCTTCGTGTTCTATGTCCATTAAGAGCATTAAAATGTATTCGTGTGACATTTAAATAAAAAATTGTGTATTAAAAACTATTGTTTCAAGTGTGTAAAATAAAATTATGTATATAGTGATGCAATGCAATATAATGCATGCATTTATTTGAAATTTAGTTTTCATAGCATTTTGTAATTCGCAGTCAGTAGGCTCATAGTTATTTTCTGACTAATTTTAATTTTGTATAAATTCGTAATTGAATGTCGGATGCTCGTAGTTTGTTATATTAATGCAATTTAAAGAATTTTATTTCTCATATTTAATTTCAAGGCCCAATTGCATGGTAATTTTGATTGTGAGTTTCGATATATAGTAAATGAAGTTACTATCGTCTCCGCAGACATGCCAACTCTCCCGATTTAACCCAACTCCCGATTTTTCCTTCTTACGTTCTTGATGAACTGTTCAAATTGTGTACTTAGCTTAACATGTTAATAAAGTGTGACATTCATTAAAAATTGGCAAAGTGTCATAAAGGGATTAAGGTGCCATGCAAATATTGTGGTAATTAAAAGTGATTACTTCGTGATACACTTCTAAAAATCTCCCGATTTTTCATTTTTGAAAGTTGGCATGTCCTCCCGATTTTTCATTTTTGAAAGTTGGCATGTCTGTCTCCGTCAATTTCGCAAACTTTTTCTTGCTATACTAGAAGCAAGAGCACGCATTTTGATGAATATTCATGCCGTCCTACCCGTCACGAATATGAAAAGGTCATTCGAAGAGTTACGTGTAAAGCCCGATGTTTATGTATCTCTATTTTCTCCTCCAGCGTGTTGCATTATATTTCCCTGGCCGATTCCGTGGATTCGGTTATAACGAACACTACTTAAATGGACATGCATGGAACGCCCAGGAAAATGAAATGAGAAATATTTCTTCTAAAGCAAAAGAAATATTTCAACTTGAGGAAGTTACACACGCCAACTCTGATTATAAAACTGAAAATTTTCCATAGGTTTATCTACAGATGAATATTTTGTCATTATCTTAATTATATCAATAATTTTAATTGTCTTTTGTTACTAGACCACATAACACAATTAACAGTTTGAAAGTCGAAAATTTAAAAAAAAAGATATTTGATAAACGTTATATCTAACGTCTAACGACTTTTCGTTATCCAAATTCCAGTTTTATAATGAACAAGCATTATTACTTCCTAGTAATGAACTCAATAAGCTGCTTCTTACATCGAAGTTAGCATTTCTAATTATCTAGAGGAGTACTCATTGTTTGTTCAAGATGTCTGGAAAAATATTAGCATTAAGGAAGCGCTTCGATAATTTATTGATATATCAGTTACATATATGCATAAAAGGTGAAGGAATGTACTTTCTTCTGCCTAACTCTGTGTGGAAGAAAATATGCATACAGTTAGGCAGAAGAAAGTACAAAGAGTTAAATAATAACTTGAGACGGGCAACAAATAAAGCAAAAGAAGCATGGTGGAAGACGCAGAGCGAGGATATGGAAAGTTTGCATTTTCCCTCGAAGGACTTCTTTCTTCGTCAATCAATTCTCACCATTAACACTTTTTGATAAAGATTTAGCTGATGTAGAATTTAAAAAAAAATATTTTTTATCGAACGGCATTCTTTTAAAGAAGCAAAATGGCATGTATAAGTTTATCGTCTTCGGTCTATTTATCTAAGTTTTCTCCCCAAGTTCCGTTCCATCTCATTAGCATCCACCGAAGAGCACCAACCACATTTCGATCTTCTCCAAAGCATAAAGTAGGTATCCTTCTCTAAAAATGGCCAGAGTAACCAAGAATATCAGTTCCCAAATTATGGGTATTTATTTCCATCACATTGCCTTATTTTGGCAGACTCGAATGAGAGGATGAGAGGAAAACGAAACGTGTTGAAGCACGCGAGCACCGCGAGGAACGGTCAAAACCAAAAGAGGATGTGCCCACAGGAGTTTCACATGTCGTGCCAGTCGTCCCCTACCCTGAATCCCTTGCCGTTCCTCCTCTACTACATCATTCCCCGTTGATACGCATACCCTCACCCTGATGCATTCTAAGGACCCTTCTTTTCCCTGAACTATTCCGTATTCCAGCCTGTTCTTCCTCTCGATTCCTGGTATTTTTGGGACTACGGTACTCGGGAGTTATTATCAGAGGCCGAAATCGCACGAAACCCTTTGGTATTCATTTATACTGAAGATTCTTCCTCTACCTTTTTCGATAAGAGAGGAAGACTTTCTGTTCTGAACTCTTGACCTTCTCTCTCTTCTTTTCTTTTCCGGAACTACGTCTGTCCACCCTAGGTCTTTTACTTCCTTATCGCTGGCGGGTATGGAAACGGCATTTCTTAGCCGTAAACAAACACAAGCACGGGTGTACGTATAAATGTACATTGTATGTAATATATGTACATTGTATCTAATATATTTACATTAATAGTATATACATTTTTTCAGAATATACATTTTTATATGTATATATATATATATTTATTTATTTATTTATTTATATTTATAAAAATTAATACGCTCACATACACACGATATATATGCTTAACACAAAGAACTGTATCACTGTACAAATCAAAGCTACCGCTGACTCATAAATGGAAAACAGATGGTTAGAATAATTTTAAATTTCGTCCTTTCATTTTATTTAACCTGCTGCCGTTACCGCGTACATTTAAAATAACCGTAAGTTACAGGTAAAAACCTCGCCTAATGAAAAGTACGACAGTCAGTATGTCATTATTCCCAGAGTTATCAAATTATTCGCTTTTCCTGTGTCTGAAGCCTTCTCCAACTCCTTAAATAAGACCCAATAAGCGCCGTCAATATTTTTCGAGACTGGGTTTCATTTTCAATCACCCTCGAGATTGCGGGTTCAGACATCCTTCTGGTCGCCTTTGGCACACTAATTGTCGGTTTCCTTAAAGCTTTTAACTTAAAAGTAACCCTTTAGAGAGAAAGCCGCCGAAGCCTTCAATGGTTTTGGGAGCTAACAAGTTGTTACCGTCGAAAAAATCTATTACATAGTAGACATATGTTTTCTGCTAGTCTTTTACAAATTCTAAGTGTTACTTAAGACTACCAGAACCTTTCATGGAACATCAAAGCGTTCTTTGCTACCTTCTTTGTCCCGGGTAAATTGCTCTGTTTTCCTTCCTCCCTTAGATCTCTCTCTCTCTCTCGCTCTCTACACCCTCAGCTCACTCCTACCACCACCGCTTCTCTTGCGTTTGATCCGTTACACTCCCTGGCTGCTTCAAGCCCCTTAAAACCAAGCCCAGTCGTGGTCCAGAACCCTATCCCACTACCACAGCCCTACTACGTTCCCGCAACACCGCCATCCACACCACGGGCCCCTTCCCGCCTTTCTCTCTCATCTTTTCATTTACTCCAGCTTCCTCACTCTCTTAAACCCCCACTCCATCTCCACCCCTCTCCTACCCTTGCCGCTAATCCTCTCCTTGCTCCCTTTCCAATCCGAAACCACTCCCTCACTTCCTTAAGTGTGTACTCTTCCCCGCCTCCAGATGCTCTCTGCTTCATTTTTGGTCCCACTTCACTCTGCCCATCTCTTCGTTTCATTTTCCTGCCATCACTCGACGTACAACACTTCTCTCTCAGTCACTCTCATATCTTCTCTCTCTCTCGCGGGGACTTGCAGCCTGAGAATGGCTCAACTGAGCGCGGGCCGTATGTGAGACATGGGGAAGTTTGATTGGAGGAAATAAGCGTGAAGGTTTTTAGAGATCTGGGGAAGAGGATGAGGTTTTGCCGCAGAAGATTCCTTCCCGCCGAAAGGTCACGTCGAATAGCGGAAGTTTATTTTTTGTTCGGCAGCGGGCGGTCCTTAAATCCCCCTTTGCCGGATAAAGTATCACCCTTCTCAAACTCCAAGCACACCTCCACGTCTTCCCCCCTCCGTTCGTTCCGGAGGCGGGCCGGTCTTGAGCGGCACCCCTCCGTAGCTTCTAGTCTTAGTTTTATCGCCGTTTATTAATTGCGACCTTCAACTTTCGTGGCTTGGCTGTTTTCTTACAGTAGGCGAGAAAGAGATGGACGATAAAGTGGGCGAGGAATGAAGAAGCATTGAAGAAAGGATTGACAAGTTGCTCCGTAGTCCGGATGCGAGAGAATAGTGAATAGAAATATGTTGCATGTAGAGTTGGAGAGTAGGAGTTGTGTTTTCATTCTCTAAGCCGTTACACCGAAACCTTTGGATTACTGCAGAAGCTTTTAGGGGCGCCTGTATTCAATGTGTCAAAAATATCAGCATTATCTGCGAATATATGAGCCAAATAAGGTTGATACCACTCATCAATTGGCACGCGTTCAGCTTAAGGATTATGAAACCAGGCTTTTAAGTCTCAGAACGACCGTATGCACTGATGTACTCTTTAATGTAATTCTGATGCAATGTTATAAAAATATAATTACAAACGAGCATACTCTCCAGCATTCTGTTCCTCTTAATTATTCATTTCTTAAATTAATTAAAACTATTTGTATTTTAGGTGGAAGTTTTATTTCGTTCTAGAATATGAAACGTTTATGTAATAATTGAGTAGTACACAGTGTGTTGTGTAGTTTTGTGCTCTGATATCAAAAACCACCAACGGCTTCTATCTTGCTAAGAATAATAATAACTAAAGCCATTCTGTTAGGAAATAGTTAAGCCCCTAGTCGGGCATGATGTTTCTTCTGCATGGATTTTTATTGACCTATTGAATTAGATTGTTGAATTTCTGATAATGATTCATAGAGCTCTGAGGTTTTTATTCCTTCTCGGGACATTGAACCAATGCCTATAATTAAATTTGTTTTACCATCGGTGGAATCGTCCTTCGCTTGGACAAGAATAGAGGATCACGGTGTAGGATTGGAATCTGTGACACCAGCTCCATTTACATTTTTGTATTAATCAATTTGTAATAATTTCTTTTTACATTTTTGTATTAATCTTGATCATTCAAAAGCAAATTTTTGCTTTTGCAAGATTTCTGTAGAAAGAAAAATAATAGAAATTATTATTGAAAAAGAATCTAGTTGGCCGAGAAGGCCTTCGACGTTAATTTTTCAGAAATGTTCGGAAAAACTTTCATATGAACCTGACTGTTTAATAATGGGTTATGGTTTATTATTACGGATTTCTGATTTCCAAATATAGATCATATTAGTAAAATAATTGTGCCCCGAATTCTGAAATCGAGAGTTGGCTATTTTATACGTTTGTGTTTGGCTCCTACGTCATGCCTTCTGGAGAAACTTAGTTATTTATTAGAATAACGACATGCCAAATCGAATAACGCGTCAAATCCCAATAACCCGTTGTCTCCTTTGGGTTATTTAAACCGAATGGATGAAATTGGATAATCGCTAAGCAAAAAAGCGGCACTATTTCGCTCCTACAATGTTTTGCTGTAGCCAAAGATGCAATAACTTCCTTTTGGCAAAGCGTTCGAATAGCCTGCTCTGAGAATTCGTTTCTTTAAAGGGCAGATTTTAAGGCTTGAGATATGTTTCAAATCTCTAAATATTGGCTTAGCTAAAACGCACACTACTCTCTAGTGCAAGGGTTGGCAACTTAGTTTGTGCCTCACGTATTTATTGGTCGAGAGCCCTGCAAGCTCAATTTATGTATATGACATTCCTCATTCAAATTTTTATTCCTTCTCGAATGCTCCAAATGTTTATGATATTTCTTTAACATCATCCAACTCAGTGCAATTAATCTTTGAGTTATCTCAGAATGATACGATTGGAAAGATGTCCTTGATTTTATAATCAACCCTGATTTATATATTTTCAACTAAAAGCAAGTTTTCATAACCAGTTTTGTATTGTTATTTGATTTGAGGTCATAATCACGCCTGTATCGATTGAGGGACGAAACAAAGTTTCAAACGCAGACAGTGCCTCCCCGTATAGAAGTATGAAATCATATTTGAAATTTTGAAAAGTAACATTTGAAAAACACATCCTAAGGTGAAAATTATGCGAGATATAAGCAGAGAAGGGGGTAATTTTTTAAGAAGTAAACCTACGTATGAATATTGAAATTGGTAGTCAACTTCGTAGGATCTTTGAATAGAACCAGAATGGGTTTCGTAAACGATTATTAATGCCGGGCTAATATCTCAAAACACAAAAAATTACACTGGAAACATTGGTATTTAGATAATCGAGAAGGGTTGGCGTCTACTGGAGATTGGAGGCATTTTCTCTGGACAGGCATTCAATCTCGACTTTCCCGCTGGCTTGAAAACGGTTATTATAGCCACTCTCTTCTGAACCATGGCCCAGTCGTTTCACATGAATTATGCGTCCATCTGATATGGTTTCCTTCCTCACCTTCTATAATGTTCTTAAGTCCTATGAGTCTCAAATAAAATGCTCCCTTTCTAATCTGAGCATATCTCGACGGCCAAATTGTGAAGATATCTATGCTTCATGTGGTTTTTTGGTGAAAATAAAAATAAAACACGCATTTCGTATCTGTATCACCGTCTTTAATACGTATAAACCAAGTGCAACGATCTGAAAAAAAAATTATGTCACACGATTATAGAAATGGCTGCAAACGATGATGTTTACGCTCATATCTCTTAAACACGTCTGATTTCTCCAACGAGTGATGGCACCGTAGGAATATCAATGAATAATTTTAAGGTAAAACTTGTTAGATGTCGGTAATGTTTTTCGATTCGCTGTTTAAAAACTAGTAACATGATTGAGGGAATTGCTAGAGAGGGATCGCCGGCGTTTTTTTTCCTTTTGCAAACACCGCCCATCTCAAATCGTCCGTCTAAATTGATTGTGCGGCTCTGCCACGAGATAACCATAAACATCACATTTTCCCCCTCGGTCCCCATTCCAGCGTTGGGGTGGGGGGTGAAGGGGAAAATTCTGGGCAGGAACGACGGCGGGCGGAGGGTGTGGGAAGATGGTAATCATATTCGAGGGGTGAGGCGGAACACGAAAAGGTCATGCGGCACTCTCAGGGATACACATCTTAATGGCCGCCCTGAAATCGCTAGAGTCCGCCTCGCGTCTTAAATTAGCGTTAGGGAGTGAGGTAGGAGGGAATTTTTAAAAGGGATGGACGGGTGGGGGGAGCGAAGGAAGAACGGATTGACGAGCCAGAGAAAGAGATTTAACGTCGGGAATGCCTTAGGATATGAAGACGCTTTAATCTCTCCCATTAAATGGCGAAAAAAAGATAAAGTAGGACATAATGGACGTACTACATCAGATAAGGTAGAAAATGGTTTTGATATTTTGAGTTACAAGGACGTGCTGAGATGTGACGTAATGCATGATGTTTTACTAGGTCCTTTATTCACAATGCTTCTTGGATCATGTTTGTTTGGACCGTAAATGACTTAGTTAAGCAGTTCTAGAGGGAAGTGGCTTGATGATTTAATGGCCAATGGTTAAGAAATGAATTTTTAGGCAATGGTCATGATCAATATGCATCTTATAATAAATTCCTTAATTAAATAGAAGATCCTGCCTTCTTTATGTATATTTGCTTGGGCACTCATCTCTACGTTATTAGTTCTAATCATTGCAAAAAGGCCATTTTCAGTCTCGATATTACGAAAACAAAAACGTCAAACTGCAAACTTGCTCTAAAATAAACTCAAAACTTGATTTTCTTCTATTCATAAACTCTCTAGTGACTCAAGTTCTCTCTTGATTCACTTCACAACTTTATATAAAGCTACAGTGGACGAATATCGCAGGTGAAATATATTAGAAGCGCCACGGCTCGCATCGCACCGTGTTCTACATGCATGATGCCACTACATGTAATATTATTATTGCATAAGGCTACAGGTTAGTTTCTTATCCTGTTTGATATTCTATTCAGGAAAATAAATAAAACTTTATATGCTAAATTTATGTCAAATAACCTAGTCGCATTTTTTCCATGCCAACCATATACCAAAAAAAACATACCAATTTTGATGCAGATAAATGGATTAGTGCATATTTCTTATTCTTCCATGATCTTCTTTTAAGTAAAAGTTTGGTGAATGCCATCCATTATATGGTTTATGGACTCGATTTTTAGCTACTGGAAATTATGGTGAATGCCTAGTTCATGATATTTAGTGGTAATTAATTGAATAGAACCAATGTAACATGTTCCCATTTTGAAAGGAATCGAAACAGACTACAAAGCTCCATAGAATATGTGCTTCCGCTTTAACAAATCTGGTAATTATTATTTTGAAACCCGGAAAGTGAGTTATTCGTTTCACAACTAGGATTCATTTCATTGATTAATAAGTTTAACAACACACAATGACAAATTGTCAGTATCCTGGAAATGTTCTTTGGAAGACATCAAGAGGGTTACACATGCATACTTGCTGAAAAGTACCAAGAAGGAGATAATGAAGGCCCGAAGGGTCATTGCTCATTTAAAATCAATACAAAAATATCATTTGAACTTGCCATACCTGGCTCTGGTCTCTATTAAAAATCTAAGCTCTGCTCTCTATTAGAATCTCAGGTAACAATCTTTTTCATGCATGTAAGGGTATCATCCTGGCGAACAGACGGTTTAGGGATTTTTTCACTCCGTCAGTTTGCCACCACAACAGGAACCGGTTGCCACCAAAATATCAAATAATCCTGTTCTTCTTTTCCTTTTCCAAAGTTGATCTAACACTTCCTGCGACATGCCCAAGCATGCAATGGCTTAACTCTGTTGATATAGTTTTAGTCGAATCTTTTAAGCCTATTGCATGAGCCTATGAATCCTGACAAGAACCCGATATCATGTTTCCTATTTGTAAACATCGTTTGAATCGGTTCCACGTATAGACTTCAAATAGTATATATTTAGCTCAATTTTTAACTATTAAATATTGTTTTATTTCTATTATATTACCTAATGTTGAATTAAATGTAGTTTTGCAATCACCATTACTGATTATTTCTATATGCCATGCATTTGCTTCCCACATGGTTTTTGCATGCGTTCTTCATTTACTTGATCCCAATATTGGGCTATGATGGGAGGACAACTTAAGGGTCTATAATTTAAATAGAAGGCAATGCATATGGAAGTATTAATGAATACATAAAAATGTATGCATAAAATAAAGGAATAATTTTTGCTGCGTCTGGCTACCGTTATAGGTAACTCCAAAGTATTGTTTTTAATTCAGACATGAGCATTTGGAGAGGGTTTTTGAGAAACTGCGTTTAGGATTTTCCTGGTTAACTCAATCACAGTTCATGGAATCAGTTATTTTAAATGAGCTCAATGGAGAAAAATCGAAATTATACCCTTAGGTTTGGGAGAAAAAGCTAATGGCTACTACAGTGTCAATCCTACTTTATGCAATCACGTCTAGGTTCATCTTTTACATTTCCACATAGTAAGTGATCAGAAATAAAATGAAACTTTGTAATGCCCCATGCTATGATTTAATGATATCCATGACCTTCAAATACGCTTACATGTTGCATAAAAGTGCTCTAATATAATAGAGAAAATGTGAACACAATCAAATGGAGTTGATCCCTTAGAATCCGTGATATCTCTTCACTCCCACCCTCTTTCCCCTCATATGTGTCTTTCCTCTGAATTATATGTAGGGTAAGGTCCTCCTTACGACATCGCATAGGCATCCAATTTCATCTTGGTTTTTCCTGACATTTCATTTGTGTTCACTTAGGTCTTATTCTCTTCCTCTCTAGTCACATCCATTTGAAGGTCATATTCCATTCTCTTACTTAACTCCACTCATTCCCCAGCCGTCTTCCAATTTCCTGTTGTAATGTGATAATGAATGACTTTTTTTGTGTGTAGGCATCTTGATGTTGACGTGAAAGCGTGTAAACCTAGAATAGTAGCCATCAGGAGATATCACAATATCCTCGTTCAGAATGTTACGTACAAAGTTTCTTTCAATTTTGATCAATATGTGTAAATTACCCAATGTTAGTTTGCCTGCAATTGATTTTCCACTTGGTGAAGACTCAAAATTTTGGATGTTGCTATTGGCATTTATCTGTAAAAGAAAAGAAATTCAATGTATTGAAATGTCCGACGAGATCTGGGGTAAAATTAAATAGTGTTAAGCAGTAAAAAACTGGATGAATACATTATTGGAAATACTTCGCCCGTGCATTTATAACATTTGTAGACGATCAGAAATAAAGCAAAACTATGCATTATCTCTTTCCAAGCTTTATCATCAGGAAATATTTGCTAACTTGTGGAAAAAACAGTAAAGAAAGCCAAAAGTCATAGCTATCGTTATGATCTTCTCAACCCTGCACATTTCCAATACTCGGTGGTGAAAAATTTCCGTTGCGCATGACAACTCCAATTATTTGTGCCGAAATTTTCCTTACCATAAAAATATTTCACAGTGTTCTGAATGCAAATCTGAAGTTTTATTTGACTACCTAGTCCATATACCTTGTAAAATTATCGTTATTTTTATTTGTAATTTCTGTTAAAATCCTTTAATGTACATTTACTATCAACATATTGAGTGTTCAAAAAACAGTCGATGATATGAATTTCATCTTTTTAAATATTGATGTTGAATAAGACCATTAAAATGCATTATTCGGAGGAAAGTAAAATAGTCACCGTTGTGAGCAGGCGTCACGCGACAGAAACGGAAAGCAATTGCGGCGGTCGTGTTTGTGAGTCAACCAGTTGGACCACTAGTACGTATTGACGACCCGTAGCTTGTAGCTTCTCCGCCATTGACCCCGAGGACACCTGTTTCACCACGCCGACTCCCTCTGGGCGAAATGCTCCAGGCACGCGTGACACTTGTGGCACTAGCAGGGAAACTGCCCGTCTTCGTCACTTCAAGCCAAAATCAATGAGATCACCTGATGATCTCTTCACCGCTGTAGAAAATTCTCCAAGCAAAATGATACAAATCTAACTTATTCATTTGTTTGAGAGCCGACATAGAAAACAATCGGGATAGTAATGATTTAACGTTTCGTGATTTTATCTGGCACACCTACTCGTATTTCTGCCGTCTACATTATATATAGCATGATGTCCATCTTACCATATCGTATCGGCACCCGGTGCCATTTGATCGTCAATGTTTTTCTTAATGCTATAAATATAGCCAGGCATTTATTGGCAAGACTCCTCCGGTTGCACATACTCTTTATACGAGCATATTGACAGGAGCGTAATTATCCTGAGCTAATGCCAGGAAATTATATCGATTATAAATCGTGACCTTCATTAATTTACTGTTTCAAATCATGGTAATCATCTTAACGAATTAATCTCTATCCCTGAAGTAAATCTCTCACTCATTCACTCAAGCGACTTGATCGATGTGGATACAGAGATCCAATGTTCAATTTCTTGCTCTCCTGATTGTCTTTATTATTTTCTCATTAAAGAAACCCATCTGTCACAGGCCTCATTCAGTTGGGCAGGTGAAGTTAAATTTCCAAAACTGACATTCATTTTCAGCGTCTGATATATATATATATATATATATATATATATATATATATATATATATATATATATATATATATATATATATAATCCGTTAGTTTGAAATGGTATAACGGTCCTAAGTGGCTAGTTTCACATGTTATAGGGCGTAGTATGATAAGCTTAACACCCCCATCACCACACCTAACGAACTAATTTATTCCCTCGCATTGCCAAGTAACATTCATTTGGCGACCACAATTCTACATTAATTTCCGTGTTAATACTCATTGGGCATTTTCCAGATCCACTGCTAAATAATATTTAAAAAGTGACAGCTTTTTAAGTCATCGCTTTAAGCGAAGGCGGGCTGTAATAGGGGAACAAAATTCATCGTATAAATTGATAAAATGGTCAGTTTTTAATTAAATTATATTTTGAATGATTTTATCTTGGAAAAAAAATAATGCAGTGTGTAAATAAATGTGTGAATTCCACTTTTTCCGTCTAGCAGTGGATGTCGACAAAAATAGCCTCAGAGTTCCGGTGTCCGGGCTCACCTTACCGCTTTTAATTCTCTCATAATTCATGCTGTCACGACTTCTCATTCACAGTGTCATAACTTCTTATTTGCATTACCTTTCCATTCCTCACTCAGCCAGACCGCAACACCTACGCTACCTCGTGCACCCTGCGTCGCATCACTCTATGTCATGCTTCTACTGTAGAGTCGCCCCTTGAGTCCCCACTTGAGTCCTTGTTTGACAACCGGAATGTATATATTACACTTTTCACCATATTACTCCGTTTCACCCATTTTCTTGCCAACTATTCAAATTTCCATGGCACCTTTGGGTCTGTGGCGCTATCATTTTTTGTTTACCATTGTCTCCGTTAATCACATTTCCATTACATATATGCACATCTTATGATTCTGCCAAAGAAAGTGCACTCCCATCGCTCGGATAAATGACTAAAAATTCTTTATGCCGATGAAAATTTCTCTCACAAGGGTTTCTCTGAACACATTTTTTAACTTGGAAGATACTTTTCGTCGACATGAGGATATTAGGCAATTGCATGCATTTAATATTTTCATAAACAGCATTTTTTATCTTGTAGTGATTAAATTCGTAGTTCGAATATCTGAAAAAAACATGACTTGTAGTAATTCAATTAGGAACAATACAAATTTTAATTTTGACTTACAAATATAACATTATTATAAGCTGCAATTAAAGGGATCCTTACAAAGTTGGATTAATTGCCGAGTTGGATCGCGTGCAGCTTGTAAAACGTTGTTATGATAAACTTAGTAGGGTATCAAAAATATTAGAGCAGTTAGGCTGGGAATCACTCACGGAGCGAAGGTTAAATTACAGATTGAAGCTCTCTTATAAATTGGAAGTAGGTCTCTTAAGCAGTGATGTTGAAAATGTATTATTACCTCCATCGTACTATGGTAGGAAGGGTCATGCTAGTAAAAGTGTTTAACTTCATGATAGTCACCACTTTTAGATTGATAGTTTAGTTCCCTGCAAGCCACCGTTAGGGTGTGTGGCAGGGCAATACATACCAGACTAATTTTGACCCTAACATGACTCTACCGCGGTAGGACATATGTTATTCTGATCCCTTATCGTTCGTAGAAAAATGACATCTTAAGTCTGTCTGTTTTACGTTTGATCTCTCCAATTTTATTGACATGATCATTCCTACCGTAGTACGATGGATGAAATAATACATTGTCAACATTACTGCTGAATAGATAAGGAATTAAAATTTTAAATTGGTAGTTTTACTCTTGATACAATATTTTGCGCCTTGACTCAGTACTGAATGATATTGTAAGTCATGGTGGTTATTTCTTATCGCAGAAAACGGCGAAGGTCCTTATGATATTGGGCAGAAACCCTATGAGACTGTAATTTGGAATAGATGTAGCACAATAGACCAGCTATATGGAGAGACACAAGCTATGCTGAGTTGTGCGCTACCCTCTCTCACCTGGCATTTCCCTTCTCAATTCGTCCACACTATACTCTAGCCATTTTGCCTCGCATCTAAGCTTCGGAGGTCTCTCTCAAGGGGTAAAAATAAACCGCCGTTACCAAGCACGACCTTCCCGACCAGGAGCGTGATATCCCGAGGAGTGCCTCCCGTTGTGAGCCAGGAAAGTCGAACGAAACATCCGCGATCCCGGCGGGACATGGGCCCGGATCCCCCAGCAACTTTTTCGTGGGTGGGCAGGAGATAATAGGAAACGTCGGCCGAAGGAATTGGATTGATTGATTGATTGATAGGTTTACGTCGCCTGAGATAACCCGAGAATGAATGGGCATCGAAAACCGCTTGCCGGAGGAAAGGAGGTATTCCCTTCTAAATTTTCCCTCTCTCTATATTCCCGTCTGTGGAGAAGCCTAGGGACGAGAGCGATGGCGAAACGAGCGCGCGTGGTTGAGCCGAAGCGTTCGGAATGAGCAATCTGCTCGCGCACTCGTGTGTGTGCTGCGCCCGCGCGCGCGTGCGTTCGCACCCGGTTGTGCGTACGCTTGCACACGCTTGCCCGCGTTAATGTGCGTGCGTGAAATCGCGTACCCACCCCCGCCTTGTCGCGTCTTTCTTTCGGCTCATTCATTCAGGAGAGCGGGAGAGGCGGCAAGTGGGGGAGCCGAAAGGGCCCTTTTTGGAATGTTTGCCGCCGCCGCCGCCTCTTCCTTCGTGCCTTCGACACGTTAACCCCGTTAAAGGCCACCCTCCCCAGCAACCCCGTCATCCTCCCCCCCCACCCACCCCAAGTCGCCCTTCACGCCGTGCACACACTTGCTCTCCTCCTCCACTACCGCTGCCGCCTCCCCCTGGGGTTCCCTCTCCGCGCCCGCTGCCCCACGACTGCCCCCGGGCACTCTCTGGCGATCGATCGCCGTCCCCGGACGAGGGGGAAGGGCGACACACCCCTCCCTACCCACTACGCCCCACTCCTTTACTCCCTCTCTCTCTCTCTTCCTCTCTCTTCTTCCCTTTTACGTTCGTGATTCTCTCTCTCTTTTCACCCTTGCGCTTTAGCTCTCCCTCCCTCTCTCCTTCACCCTTTATCACCCTCCGCATCTCTACGGATTCTCTCTCACTTTCAACCCTCCCCCTCCATCAATATCTTCTGCTATTCGCATTCCCTTTATTACACCTTAAAGAGCTCCGGAATTTACGACGGCGTGTATATATGTCTGGGAATCCCGCAAAGTCGTGTGTCACTAATGCTCCTTTGGAAGACTGAAGGATGGCAATGTAAAAGGGAAAGTGTTTGCAAAAGAATCAATGATTGCAAAATCGGAGGATTATTAGATTTTGAAAATACCTAGAGATTCTCGCTTGCATTTTAAGCTCCGAATGAGCTCGGCATGAATCACAGTCTTTCGTGCAAATAGGAACAGTTACAGTTTTCTGGTTTTTATCAAATCAAAGTTGATCGACCCGCGAAAGTAAAAGGAACTATAAGTTTTCTGTTGTTGTTATGATCAATGCTTGAAAATAATTTTGTGCCAAATACAGGTGTGAAACATGTTCAATACTAAAGACTGTAAGACGGGAGTCAATACAACCCTAAATCTGACTCGTGGATTCTGTGACTTTCAATATTGCTCGTTACAAATTATGTTTGTCAGCAATTTAATTTTTTAGTTCATTGATGGCGTAATGCTTTGCCGTCAAATGAACCCTTTGTTTTAATGGAAGCTATGAAAGCAGTAGTTCTTTGTATTTTATTTTCATACAAATTGTTCGAGGATATTTTCATTTTTGATGGGCCTCATAAAATGTCGCCGGCTCGCTCGGAAAATAAATTGTGAACTCTGTGCGTAGCGAATTTTGCTTAACTTTTCGTAATAAATAGCACTTCGGCTCACTGTTTACATTTTACAAAAAACGCGTGTTCTACCGTAATTGTCACGTTTTAAACATCGTGGAAATAATTTGCTTTACTATACTGACATAGAAATAAATGTGTTTATTATTAAATCAGGTAATTGGGAAAAGCGGTACATTCGAGATTCATTAATGGAAGAAAGTGATCGTTGAAATATTTAATTGGTGTTATATCGTCCTAGATAATAAGTCGTCGGAAACATATGTTTATAATTAAAAGTATCCATACCAGTAGGGAACTTTAAGTTAACAAGTAGGGATCTCCACCGAGGAAAACTATACGGCCTGAATAACTTTTGCTTCGAATCAACCAGCTGAGAATATTGACTCCGTTATCATTATATAGTATATGTATCTATGAACTATGGTAGATAATATTTCCTTATTCTGTTAATTTCATTATTGGAAAAAGCAGCAATTTTTACACAATTATGTTGTAAATGTGATTCATAATGACTCACTACTTTTATAAATATTTGAGTTACAAAAGCTTGCAAACCCTTGTTATGCTTTTTTGAGATCAGTCACTGTTCATTTATAAATCACTCAGCTTCTATTCTTTCACACGTAAAATATTACTGGTTTCATGCTCTCTTACTTTATTGTGCTTTTTTCTGACATTCTCTTCTTTCTACGGTACCCAAAGTTATATTACTGGTGAGGTCTTAAGTATCATTGTAGACGTTTTGATTACATTTCTGGCAGAGTAAGAATAGGTAATTTTGAAAAAAATTACAGGAAGGTCACCATTTATAAAATCATAAAATAGTTTTATTTTAATATTACATTTCATAAAGTGTCAACTTGCTTATTGCTTGAAAAATAATTTAAAAATTAAGAAAATATTGTTAATAGTCGTGAAAATTCTGAAGTAGTTGTGTCAGCATTTAAATATTTTTTTTTAATTCGCCAGCCCTTCTCGGATTGTTCCTCCTCCTTTAAGACTCATTCCTTTCGTCCATTCAGGGATAGCGGCGGCTCTGTTGATTATGGCTATTCTGGGTGTCTTATTGTTCAGGGGTGTGTTATTGTTAGCCGCTATCTCCCTTGGGCTATAGCGTAGCGATGAAATGAAGACGCTGGGAGTGGTTCAAGTGATGTTCTCGGCGTTCTCCTGTGCTCTACTTTCTTCCTTCGCCATAATGTGTGTTTACTATGGTATTCTTCAGCTTGAGTATGCCGTTCAATAATTTAAATCAGAAATGAGTCCCAAAATAAAGCATGCCAATTATGCAATTAAAATTAAAGAGTCTGTTCATTGAGTAAATTTTTTTCAAATGCTTTCTGTCTTTTTTTGCCGTTTCAAGTAGTGATGACAAGAGTAAAATTACTCCGAGTGAGTTTTACGCGTGCATGACGTTCAATATTCGGTAAAAGTTAATTTTTAATGCTGCAATCATTTCATGA
This sequence comes from Hetaerina titia, assembly GCA_037158775.1. Classification (NCBI taxonomy): domain Eukaryota; kingdom Metazoa; phylum Arthropoda; class Insecta; order Odonata; family Calopterygidae; genus Hetaerina; species Hetaerina titia. Next base: position 24,015,667 of record CM073769.1, read on the forward strand.
TGAGCATCCGGATCGAGGTACAGGGTATTTTTGTACGCATATTACTAATGGATTTTGCATAGTTGATGAGTTCCCTAGTTTTATAGACTTTCCGATTGTTTTGTAGGGTCCAACATCATCTGTTTTTCTATTCAGTGTTCATTTCCTCACCCCCTGATAACTTCTCTATTATACGTCCTTCATTTGTCCTATTCCATTTTTCCCCGGGGCTTTTCCTTCAGTTTTCCCTTCTTTAAGCGTCGAGAGGTTTGCATTTGACAGGATTTGAGAGGTTTGCAGGGTGACAATAATTATTCACAACGAAGCTACCTTTCATTCGGCTTAGCAGGCTCTAGGGGAAAAGCCAAAGCGGAAACACTCGACGAAAGTACCCATCCAACCTCGCTGGGAAATTGCTGGTCTATTACATCACTTTGCCTGAACACATGACCTCAACTCCGTCCCACTTACCCACTGTGGGACTTTTATGTTCACTCTTTAACTCCACCAAAGTCCTGAGATCTCTGTTCGCCCTCCGAATACTCTTCATCTGCCTCAGACCCTCCTTTCACGGCATGTACTAAATACTATTCTGAGTTGATGCTGACTAATACCCCTGCGCATGCGAGCCTTCTCTGCGTTCATAAAAGCAGACCACCTTAGCCTCCCCCGCTCTTCTTATCTTCCCATCATCCCCTTTTATTTTCATTTCCCCCCTCTTCCCGTTTCTCTCTTTCTCCCTCGCACACTCGCCTATTCATAGGCTTCTTTCCACCCAGTCTCTCGCTGAGAATCGATCTCACTTCTCTCCTTCCCTCTCAATCGAGGGAAGGAGAGGAGTGAGATCGATTCGATCGTCTTGCGTCTACAACGGTAAAGAGTCGGAGGGAAACAATGGTTTTGGATATTGAGATTTCCGCTTTCTTCCCTCATAATCGTTTTGTATTTTACCGAATAACTCTCTTTTATGTCCTGTATTAAAACATAAGTAATTATTATTTTTGAGTTGATAAAAAGGGTGAACTGAAACTAAGTTTTCTGATGACAATGTGATCTCTGTAAAAATACGTTCCAACTTGAATGTTTTTAAAGGCACCTTTTTTTCCAAGGGACCTGATTATTTACAGATATTTAAGTTCACATAATATTCTCGACACTAATAGTAATATAATTGATGAGTTGATGATTGCTTTATTTGTGAAATCAAATCGGTGTTCACGGTGGGTTAGGTCCTCCATCTCCTCTTACGGTTCGATAGACGACTTACTCATCGTCTTCAGGGTAATTTCGCTTGACCACACATACTCCCTAATATATATATATATATATATATATATATATATATATATATATATATATATATATATATATATATATTACAATTTGATGGGTGAAGGGCCTTTTGGTTGGTCCGAAGAACGTTCATCGTTATTTCGTTTCCTAAATGGCTTTCAGTTTTTTCTCCTTTCTCCACTACATTTCAATATAGATCTCTCGCGTTACTGAGTTGGTAACCTGAATCCCTATTGAAGTTATTGCTTTGGAGCCGGATCTCAGTGGCCTCCTTTGTCCTTCGGTCCCAATATCTCTGCAAGTGGGCCCAAAGACAGAGAGTATATAGAGCCGGCATTATCGGCGAATGACTAAGAAACCACAGCCAAGAGTAAGATGCTTCTAGCTAATTATTTACTTAAAAATATATCGTTATTTTCACTACTCCAGCACTTTGAGTAATCAGTTGATTATTTTAGAATCATTTTTATTTGGAAACATGAGAATCGTCATTCCATTCGAAAGCAGTCTTTCGGAAAGCATCATATCCAATAAATAATCATTTCAAAAGCTATAAGTTGGAAAAATTGCGATTGCAGCGAAAGTTATGTTTCGATGTAATTACGGCTCGATTTTGAAAACATAATTTATCCTTCACTTAATGCCGTGTATGATTAGTGTGCGAAAAATTCATCTTGGCAAAACATAATCCATAAATCCATAATGTAAAACTGAACGCAATCGCTAAGTGGGATTAGTAAAAAGGATCAAGGGTAATGAACTCCGTCAAAATGATAATTCCAAATTCGAATGTAGAATTTTCTTCGTATCTTCTTTCAATTCACTTTTTTCGTTTAATTCATTATTGATTTTCTCCTATCTTTGGATCCTTGGATTTGTTCGTATTCCCACGTATATAAATGTATGTGGTTGTGTTGTTATTAGTTTATCCTGAGGAAAATTCGCCTTGATTTATAAAGAAATGGTACCGTAGGCAGAATGTAGAGTAGAGGAGTGCCATTGAGGGCTGCTGCCCCTGTTCTGAAACTCTCCTGGCGAGCTGTTGGTGACAAATATTAGTCGTTATATATTTACAGTCATAAATATAATTAAATATGCACTAGGAATACATTAAACAATATTGTGAAATATTATTCATAATGATGGTATTAATAGCTTTGTACAACCGTACATATTTCTTTCTTCACTTCGATGTGTAAGAACTATAAGAAACATGTGGTAAATATGCCTTCCTATGGCACGAAAATATCGCTGCAGCTGTCTTAAATCCTTGAACAAAGAAATGCGGCATGACGGATACCTCTCGAGATAAGTTCGTTTAGTAGGCTCAGAGCTTCACACGCCAACTCTCTATAACCTGTCGTCCATTGTGGCTCTGTCATTCTGTTTAAAAGGAACTGGCGCAAGAAAAGAAGACGACTGAATGGCGAGGCTAATTGTCGCGTCGTGACTTTTCTCCTACGGAATATTTTTCCCATAAACACTGGACACGTGGGAGCGATCAATCTCCGTGCAAATGCGTTTTCGGACCTTTGGGACCCCGTGTGGAACTGGAGGTGCGTGACGTGGGATAATAGCGATGCATCACCGCCCCTCCCCGCCGCCCCACACCCCTCCGGACTGCCAATCACTGCTGCCGTTAGGAAGGGAACTTCTTTGCATGCATGTGCTTTTAGTTACTACGCTCAAAGCAAAATTGCACAGTTTCGATAGGCCGTAGATAATTATATTATTATCGGATGCGGATTTAAGGAAATAATTGAAGTGTGTGATGCCATGCACAAGCTAAAGTGCCTTTAATGATGGAGTATAGGTCCAATTATGAAATAAAACCATTCACGTAATCCCTGTCACCATCAGGCCGATTCGGCTTTGTCGGAGGGATGCCCGATGGATAATCGCATGTCAAAGGTCGCGGACTCAAATATATTTTTAGCATGGATACGGAGGTTCATAGATGCATTTCGATGTATATCGACGGGGTATGATAATTATCCACGAAGCAAATAAAGCCGTTATAGTATTAAAAAACTGCATTTACGAAGCAGTACAAAGCACATTGACATTAGCCCAAACGATGTGCAGTATTTGTCCTTCAGTAAGTACCTAATTTACCTAGAAGTTCTGTGGGCATCAGCTGGTTTTAGCACTTCATCTAAGCATGAGCTCATATCTGAAAAATTATATTTTGGCTTCACCAAATCATTTGTAATATCACGTAGTTCAGTAATTTATTGACAATATCCTATCGTACTAATAGAGGAATTTATGTAATCTCTATCCAATATTAGTTTTTCCGTTTTAAAAGCCCCAATTAAGGAAATAATTTTACTCAAAAATGTTGTTCATAATTACGTCAACGGTTTCTTGGCTACGAGGTCAGCATAAATTATACTCAAAAGAAGAAATGAGTAATTAATAATTGCAAAATAATAGCATGGTAATGTATGATGAGGACTGATTGCACTAATCCATTTTTTTCTGATAGAGGATATATCATTCTGATACATGATTGTACTTGTTTAATTAACTATGTTATAGCGCTATAGATCTCGATAGTACCAGTATGTAAACATTCGTCATAGTTGTAATAATAGACTTCAAGGGATTTCTGTTGCATAGGATTATAATAATATATGTACTTTATGAATATGCATACATTCTAGGGTGAGCTCTGAATTACTAATACTCAAGATATTTTTGTTACGTTTTCCTATCTCAAAATTTATTACTCTTGGGGAAAAATTAATTATTTTTCAAGCAATTGATGACTTAATTTGCCAACAAACATTATGACTCCCTACATTTTTCGAATCTTGGTGGATTTCATTACCATTATGTATATCCGTCGTGGATTGTTATTTTTTTAGCTTTTAGGGTTTTGTAACAGTGGACCTGTTAACCTAATGAACTGAATTACGATTTTAATTTCGTTTTGCCATTTATTTCTTGCACTGTATAATATTTTAAAGATATTCGAATAGTTTGAGCTTTTTCAATAAAATATCACAGGGTATGAGATCTGCATTTTAACTTCACCGAACTTCGATACCCCATCAAAAAGTAATTATGGTGATAATAACGCCCCTTGCGTGACTGTAGGAACCAAAAAACACAGGCAATCGAGCTAAACAGGCATCATATTAAGATTTTTCTTAAAAAGAGCTCCTAAAAAATTATGGAAGGTAGAAACGGACGTGAGGTCAACGTATGACTGCCTTGTCGAACTCAGGAGTAGCCATTGAATGATACCATATTTCTGATGAGATCTTAAGCTGCAAGTGGAAAAAGTGAAATTTTCCTAATTGATGGAAATAGTAAAAGGTAGTCGAAATTTTCGCCGGTGATTTGCCATTTACTTTTTAACCCTCAAATAACTCTATAAACCAGCGCCATCTCTTCATCTACGCTCTTTCCCGCCCTCGCAATCTTCCCACCCCCTCCTCTCTTCCCTTCCTTCATCTCTCCGCTCCCACCTTCATTCCCCTTGATATTTCAATTTCGATTCCTCTCAGGCTCAGCTCCGAGCAATCTCCGTAAAATAGTGACTCAAGTTTTCCCACTCCTCCCCCCCGCCCTCCTATTCTGAGGCGATATTGAAGCTGAACCAAATCGTGCCGTTGGAGTCGGTTGCAAAATTTTCGTTCCACTCTGTCGAGACCATGGAAAGTTTCACGTACAACGGGAATGTATGAGCAATTTTAATAAACTCCGAACGAGGTGGATAGGGACCTACGCATGGGGCTGGTTCGTGAAGCTTTTTTCGTTGGTCGAAATACGACGAAAAATAGTTCTTTCACTAGTTAAATCTGTATGTGTTGCATAAGAATCCCACCTATTGCGAGCACGTCTTTCCTGTGATTGTTATTGTTTGCATTTTTAGGGACTCATAAACATTGACCTTCCTTTTAAAATCTGTGCAGAGTTTATGCTACTCATTCCCAACGCCTCCGAAATTCTCCTGACAAAGGAGCTCCCAGCTCGAGTGTCTTGGTCAAAATGTTCACAATAATAAACTCAATCTTTCAATGGTCCCATAAAATATTGTTTATACGCAGTGATGACATGATAAATCACGGTTGATCTCGAACATAGAGAAAAGGCACTCTTTCATTGGTCCTAAATGGATGCCGATAAAAAATAAATACCCAAACGTCCGCGCATAAACAGTATAATATTGAAACGCTACATTGTGTTCTCGTGTACAACTCATTGCATTTTTAAAATTTCCGATATAACCTTACGAAGGTGTATTTTCGATGGGATTTGGAGAACGGTTTCTGGATTAACTTTAAATTCTCTTTCCTATTGCTCAATAGAAAAAAAAATGCAAAACTGGGTCATAGTTCGAGTGCTTACTGATGAAGCTCTGCATCCGATACAAGCTAACGACATGGAAGAAGTATACTAATTTATAGAATATTTTTTTCGTTTTGAAACTACAATTCTTATCGTGAATGTTACGAGTATCCAGGGCGTTTGGCAGGCGCCTTATTGTTTTTCCAACTGCTTTGCGTATTTTTACTCACTTATTCTTCGAATAAGTCGGTAACTCGTTGTCTCGGCAACCCTAAGGTCTCAAGAATATGTAAAAGATGTCCTGTATCTCCTATACTCATTACTAAGGATGAATTGTGCCATAGAGCTTAATTCTGGGAGTACGTAAGGACTAAAACCTACCTACTTCTTTAATAGTAACCTCATTCCTCGCGATCGAGCTTTCCAACGGTGTGAAAGCTGTGTAAAAGAGCGGAAAAAAAGTGTCGGAGAGACAAGGTTTTCTGGTTCTCCCCTAAAGTTCATTTTCCTAAGGCCTCTTTAAGATACCTCCTCCTCAGCGCAACGGAAACTTAGAACGAGATCGGCTGAATGGCGAAAATATTTTGTTATCCCAAGGAATGAAACCGTCTAACCTTGCATTCCAGGAAGGTCGTCTTCAAAATAGCGTCCTCTCCCTACACCCCTTTTCCCTATGTCCTCACCCTTCACCTCCAAGACCTCCCGAAGACGCCCATGGAAAGACACGAAAGCGTAAGACGGTCACAATAAGAATTCCGCAAGAATGTGTGTGGGAAGGAAGATAAACGTTGAGGTATGTAGATGGAGACAGAAGGAGGAGGAATGGGCTCAGGGGAGAGATCTGAGGCTGTAGGAGAAATTAGAGAGGGAGTAGGCTGCGAGAGGGTAAAGCGAGTGGGAAGGGAGGTAAAGGCAAAGATTTTAGATAGTGTGGGGGAAGAGACTTCCTAGAATACTTTTTCGATAGCGAGAGAGGAGGAAAGAATGGCGAGTCAAAGCAGGAATAAAGAGGGTGCGGAGTGGAAGGGAGGATATGATGGTTGGGGAGGGGGCGCCGGGAGAGAAAGCGGAGGGGTGGAGAGGATTGTGGGGAGGGGAGTTGGATGCTGCCTCATCGATTCCTTCCAGAGAGGCAGAAGACGACGCGCTGTTCGATGGCAGAGCAGAAGAGGATGAGGGGAGGGAGGGGGCGGGAGGAGCGAGGGAAGGGGAAGGGGGGAACTACGGCGGAGGAGAGGAGGAGGGCAAAGTGGTGGGGAGGTGTGTTGTGGGCGGAGTCAAGAGGGAAGAGGAGAGAAAAAAATTTTGCTCCCCCTCTCTCCCTTTTTTTATGGGTTGTAGTGGGCAAGAATGGATGGGCCTGAGGGATGGGCTGGGTTGGAGAAACGGAAAGAAATGGTCGGGGGGCGAGGTGGGACTTCCTCATGGAACTGAGGGAGTGGGAGGAGTAGGTGTGGGGTTGAGAAGAATGGAAGAGTAGGAATGTTGGTGGGGTAGTCTCCTTCCTGCACTCTCTCTCTCTCGTTTCGTCCCCGTCATATTTTTAGAGCGCTCGTAAGGGATGCCTGTTTTGCCCCCAAACCTCTCACCCCCGTTGGCCACCCCGCATTTCGTCCCACCTCCACCTCCGCTGTCTTGTCTCCCGCCTCCTCTCAATTTCCCTAACACCTTTCTCGGCGAAGGTGCAATCGATTAGTGATGAGCGTACAGAATAATAATGCAGGATGATTTTTTTTAAATTTTACTTCCCAGTGATCGTCCACCCTCCTCGAGAATAAGCAAGTTGTCTATTTATAGGGATTATTAAATTTTTCTCTGGACAAACAAAAGATCAGATTTTTTCCTACGGGTTAATTAAACTGGAGTTGGGAGAAGGGGAATTAATATTGCCGTCCTTTCACCTCTGGAATCCAGTGCGCCTTTGGAATCCCATGATTTTTTGTTAAATTGAACTATCATCGAACATTGAAGATCGTTTTTCCTTCATTTACCTGATTTTAGGTCCACTTAAAAAAAATATTTCAAATGTATCCTTTGAATCATTTCGAAGTAATAATTATCCATCCTATTAAAACATTTCGAATCCCAAGAAAAAACGATGCCATTGTAAGTTTTCGATCGTAGTTTTTATTTTGTAATTAAAATATAGTTTTCCAAAAAAATTAGTTTTAAAATTAAAAAGTTTAAAATTAGTTTTAAAATTTAAATTAGATTTTATAAATTATATTCTTGTGCATCGAAGCGGAATGCACTTAGTGGAAATCAATTGGGACAACTTTATTCCCTACCCTGAATTATTGCTCATATTGCGGAATGCAACTAATTTTCACAGGATTTAAAACTAAAACTTTCATCAGATATTGGAATGATCTTTGTTGATTCCTATTTGTGAAAATGAAGAATCTCGCAGCAATGAAATTAGAATTAAAGTTTCTTAGTATTCATTCCGTTAATGGTAAATCGTTAATATTAGAAGTTGCTTCAATGCGTTAATTAAATGTTGTTTGAATGAGACATCCATTCTTTGTGCATTGATTATTGAACGATCTAAGCTTCATCAGTGTGTTTTAACTCCATCTGAATAAGGAATCTCATGGCAAAGAGCATGGCGAGTGTTCAGATATATCTTCTTATTCTCTAGTTTATATTAGAGGAGGAATCGTTGAAGAAATTCGCGTTAAGGTGTCTTGATGAATGGAGAGCTCTGGTATAAAAAGAAAACTTAGGTCAAACTCACGAATTGTAGAAGATGGCCTTTCGAAAAGAAAATTAGAGGCTCAATTCTTGGCTTTCTCTGTTCTTCAGTTTTGGGCATTATAATTCATTAAACTGTTAAAAGTTCGATTTTTACTACATTGACTTTAATCAAATACTTAGTGCTGCTTTAGTTACATTGCGATAATTTAACACGAAATATAAAATCAAAGCCGTAATTTCAAAATAATATTCCTTGGTTAAAGTGTGATGTTTCTAAAGAGTTTAACCCTTAGAATGTCATGTTCTTAACGGATTCATTTCTAAATGTAACACGCGGTATGAATTTTGGTATCCATTAAAGATTTCGTTTTCACGTTTTCAAATATTTATCCATGAAATTAGCCATTAATCGATATGAATTTCCATTTCTGCTTTTGTTCCATACTCTCCTTCGTTTGCAAAGATAATGTGCGGGGTTGACCCCAACATATTTCGGTAATGATCAAGTGGATTATTTTTTTTGGAAATAGCATTTTATTGTTTTATGTGCCATTCCCAACGCATGTACCTTGATATACTCGATGCCATTATCACTCTAAATTAAACTTAAATCGCGAATGCTAAATCCCTCATGGTCAAGGCTATTCTTGAATGTGTCGCTTCAGCACTCGGTGGAAAATTTTTAATTTATGTTTGTTACTCTCTCTCCTCTTTTATTGTATAAATTAGACCATTCTCCATTGATTAGTGATTTTTCCTGACTCCTCTAATAGGAATATTATTATTATTATTGATGACAATAGTATTCCATTCTGAATTTGTTTTTTTGGGCACAATGGCTAACTATTGCTATATTTCTCAGCCTCGCCTAACACTAGTAGAATTCCTTTAGTGCACTAAACACTGTAACATCCTGTCATACTGCAATCCATATTTCAATTTTTTTACATCTTTCATCTCATCACTTCTTTAAACCTGTGTGATATATTTATCCCACTGATAGCTTACCCATCAATCTCACATCTATCAGCTTTCTACATTCCTTTGTCACTTAGTATGCCCTTCATCCACTTTTATTGCTTACTTAAATTTCTCCCCAAACCTTTTCTGCTGCCCAACCTTGCCTAGAACTTTTGTTTTCCACCCTATCCCATAGTTTTTGCATTATTACAAAACCCCCTGCCTCAACAACCTTGTCGCCGACATTATGGTCAACATCAATGCTCTCACTAATCACTACCCCAAAACTTTACTTAGGTTAACAGGAATATATCATAGGTACTTGCATTATGACAACAAAATACATCAAATAGATAAGAATAATGACACTTCTAATATCTCTTTCGACATAGTTTGCATTCATATATTTTTTGTGAACATTTCCCTTGGCTTAGACATTCAAAGTTTTTAGTATGGTGCAGAATGACACCAAACGAAAGGAATATCCATTAAAGTTGATAGTAAACATCGTAAAATTTGCCCCTTTTTCATCCGATTATGCATGTACTATATGTAGCTGTTATTTTTTTTGAACGTCCGCGCAGAAATATTGTCACTAAATTAATAAAAGTGGTAAATTTTTCATCACCGTAATATCATGACCGAGGGAGAGGACTCACTAATTCGGGTATATTACTCGAATGCCACTCACTGGCCCAAATTCATTTTTGTCGTGGGTAAAATAAGCTCTAAATTGAAAAGATGATGTCCTGACGCCAGAGTGTTTCCCGGCCGCGGCTAAAGTAGACTCTCGGCAGTATAAACGTTATAAGCTATTACCGAATGACGGAAGGGAACCAAATTTTGGGGAGCGTAGAGGCTTACGGGGGATGAGGCGGAAGATGGAAATAGGGGAAGGAAAGGGAGTAGGTATTGCGAGAGTTTGCGCGCGCTTGTGTGTGTGTGTATGGCGGGCATATTGATTACCCTATCCCGCCCTTGCCTCCCTTTGCAAAAACACGAGGAGACGATGGTCATCAGCGCCGGGGTGCGGCGAAGCGGAGGGCTTTTCGAGGTCCCATCAAGCCAGGGAAAGGTTTTTATCCCTCCCCATGCCGCCGCCGCCCACCCACCACACCCCACCCCCATTCTTTACTTCGCTCCTTCTTTCTCACTTGGCCCAGCAAATCCTCCACATCCCTATTCTCGCCCTCCCCCCCGACTATCTCCATTTAGAGGTGGCCCGCTCACCCTTCCGTCCATCCTACCCCCCGGGAGTGATCTCCCGGCCGCTTTCCCCCCGCACCTACCCGCTCCGTCTGCCCAACTTTCGGACACACACGCATTCACACGCCCCTCCCTCCACTGATTATCTCCTGCTCTCTCCCTCCACATGCTCCCTTCTCTCCCACTCACCCTCCGCCGTCAAAACCCCAAAACAGTCTTTGAACGACCCTCCCGCAGCATATGTGCCAACTTTGCACCGGGGAAGAGCCCCTAAGTCCCATGAAACTGACAACATCCCCAGAATCTTGACAACACAACACTTCTACCTTTGAAAATGGACGGAAAAAATTTAAAAACCATATTTTGTTACCAAGTTGAATATGGAACATAATGTTGCGTTCAATAACGAAGACATGCACGAGGAAAGCTAATTTTTATATGAAAGCGGTATATCACGACGCATCTTTTTATGTGTAGAAAAAATTAGTTTCGTCCCTATGTTCGTTTTTCACAATGTGCGTTTAATAATTCTCTTAAAATTTTGTTTATCATAGAGGTCACCAAAATTAAAATAATTCTTCCGTTTCTATAGCCTTTTTGACAGGATATCATTGCTAGTATTCTGATTACTGGGACCATATCTCCAAGATATAACCTCCCATGATCTCTCTTCATTCTTTCTTTGGGTCAACTTCATCTTTATCTTTACATATCTCTTGCAATATTGAATCTCATATCCGAAAAATTTTACTGATAAAATAAAAAATATTCCATTTTTTTAAGTTTCTTCAAGCCAATGCATAAATGATACGTTGGTGCAAAATACGTATAATACCGTCAGAATGCACGTCAAAATATAAATGTAAAATTGTCTTCAAACTTATGTTATCTCAAAAAATCTCTCTAGCCCTTGTTCATTTGGTTTTACTGCTTCAAGAATAGTAAGCAAAAAAGTGATGGCTTTGAGAAAGCGTTCAAACGAAATAGTACGATTTCATGCGTTAAAACACTGGTTTTCCTATTTTTCAAGGGAAATTAATTTTTTCTCTGAAGGGTAAAGCCGTTCCCCTAGAGATATTCCGCAGTTTTAAAGTGACCCTGAAGCACCCCCAGGCCATCCAACGCCGCAAACTCGGCCCTCCTCACCCGCTTACCACCGTGCTTCTGATACTCGCTCAACTTCAACCACGTCTGTTACCCTCCAACATAGCCGTGTCTCTCTCTAGTCGTGGAGGGGAACAAATCCTCTTCCATTCCCATCCTAACTGCCCCCACGAAATCCGCGGGAGAATACGGCCTGAAAATCCTAATCCTTTAATAAGCCAAGCTCCTCTCTGCCCCTTCTTTTTTCCACCCTTGTGCCCCCCATCATCCTGACTCCCCTGCCATTCTCGCCTAACCTTCTGCTTACATCTAATCATCATTCGGCAGATTATTCCTCTAAGTGGAAAATAAAACATGGAATGAGGATCGGAAAGCATTACAATGGGAAAAATTCAGCTTCCGTTTTATGAGTTACCTCCCTTACACTTATCTTTAGTTCCCGTATTTTGGGTTAAAGGTGCCCGATGGTATCAGAGAATGTACTTTAGAATGGACATTTGACAAGCACCACCGCAAGAAGGAAATGCCTATCATCATGAGGATTTTCCTATGTAGTATCCTGCCGGTTTGTCTGTGTGGTGCAGCTTGAAAAGTGTATCATCGTGAACATTAATTTATATCGTTCCTATTTCCATGCCACTCTCAAATCGGAATCAAATCGTCTAGTTAGAAATATCTGCCCTGCGACAAATCGCACCCTCCAAAAGGGTCCGGCTTTGCTCTTATGACGACTTAATCATGTTATTTTTAATGATCCTGCTTAAGTAGTCACTCTGGTGATCACCTTTATTTCTAAGTAAGTCTTCCGCTGCCTTTTTTCTTAGTTTTACTGTTGCTTCCCTCATTTTCAAAATGTTAACGCCTACCCCAGTTCAACATACTCAATTATAAGTTTTGGAGTTTTTGGAAAATAACTTTTAGCCACCATCCAGATTTATTTCTAAACTTACAAATGAGCAACAGTTCAGTTCGTATTCATTTAAAGGGTGATGAGAACCGTGATATTTGAAACCGTAAGAGTTACGCTTTGCCTATTCTCATTATGTTAGTGGAATTGGTGATATTGTCTTTTAGGTTGAAGTTCTTGGAAGGAAAATTAAAACTATAAACACATTTTTATGGTGTCATTACTGGTAATGATGCATAATACTGATCCCAATCTACAAGGTAAGAGGTTTAATTTTAAACCTGGCCAATTTTCATGAAGTTTTCATTTTTTTTACTAGACTGTACATCCCAGCGTAATTTTGTTCTCATGATGCATTTTGTGGACGAAAGATTATCATAATATTGACGTTGAAACATAATGTTAACTTAGGAGAGGAAGAATATAAAATATAAAAATTGTTTAGACTTAAGTGTAGCTTTAAGCGTTTACCTGAAAGGAGTACATCATATGCTCTTACGAGTCCCGCTCTCTCCCATTGGTTAACCATATGTTTAATAGATGTTCTTCTAAATCATATCTTTAACGAACTTTAATGTTTAGTTCAATTAAAAATATATCTCACCAACAGTATATGATTTGGAACCTTTAGGCTGTGCACCGGCTTTTGTTGTTTATAGCATGTCGCCTTATATATTCGTGAAAAGGAAATCCATAAAAAACGCACCATTATTGTCCTACTTTGAGTGAGTAAAACCTTCGTCTTTCCATCGAAAGATATGCTACAAACTTGTAGCCCACTGAATTTGGATAATTGTTCAAGACTACTTACGAATTACGAGCTTGCTTTGCAAGTATGAACTGAAAGGCTATGTGTGAGGTATTGTAAACTATAATAAAATGGGAGTAAAAAGGTGTTCGTATTTTCCCTTCGAAAACTAGCTCCTAAAAAATCCCCTTATATTAAAATCAGCAGTACAAAAAATATCCCCAACTTAGTGGGTCCTTGATTTATGAATATTAATACTTTTTGTTCTATCTGGGGAAACAGGATAGATTCCATTTGTATATTGAAGTTAATTCATTCACCACCACTAATACTGTCGCAAAAGCTAATGAATGCTTCCTCTCCGTACTACTGAGACTGATCTTTTTTCCTTAGGCGTCTCTCTATAAAGGAACGGACCGATCTTCTCCCTCAATATTATCCTCCATATCTGGGCGTCACCCGCTGGGGTCTCCCCCCTTGCTCCGCGATTTCCTCTTGCAAAAAGGCCGGTCGACCATCAAAATATTTCGTTTAGGATAACAATTCTGTGTCAATCGCAGAAATCGAGCATGAAATTCGCCAAAATTGTGGAAATCACCATGGAAAGGAAATAATCCTGTCAAGGCATATCTCTCAGGCACGTAATCGCGTTTGACTTCATCGAACCACGATTGAATCGATGATAAAAGCGAAGAAGTGATGGATCGAAATTCGAATAATCCGACAATCGATCATCGCCTAGCACGTAATGATTCCCGAGGGTTGAATATAGGCGGACAAGGAGTGTGCGAAAGGTATTCTTGTGCGGCGTGTGTGAAGAGGCTTCAGAGGGCGGTTGGGCAAGGCGCGCGAGCTAGGGCTATTAACGGGTGGTCCTATGGTTCTGAGGAGGGAAGGTACTGGCGGAGGAGTGGAGGAGGAGAATGTGGCGTGTATGTGATTTGCGTCGCGGGGTCGACCGCAGGGAAGGGCGTCGGAGGAGAGAATGTGGTTAAAGAGGAAGGCTAAAAAGTACAGGGAGGGTGAAGAACGGTTGATCGGAGGAGGGCAGAGGCGGTAGACATGGATGCACGGCCCTGAATAGAAATGTGGAGAGAACTGGCAGAGGGGAGGGAGATCAGGGCGAAGGTTGCCAGTAGAATATTTGGAAGAGAAGGGTAGATTTAAAAAATATTTGAATCCTGATGCAGCTTTAAGAGGTGGAAGAAAAATTAATGAGCCGTGGGGAATTTTTGAAGAGTCGACACTGAAGAGTATTGGAAGTGCTACGACTGGGAGGTGAGGTGAGAATTGCGGCTGCATATTTATTTGAGGCTTGAAATTAAAATGAAAGGATATTGATGAAAGTTGACATGCCTGAGACAAAATAATTTCCGTTGACGCAGTGAAAGGTAGTAGTACTTAAAAATATAACATACTTGTACACCCCACTTAATATTTGGACAATGAAAAAATAGTAATGAATGCTTTTGAATGAGAAATCTCATGAGAAAGTTAAAAAGAAATAAAGAAGTAACATGCAAACGCAATTAACAATAGTCCAGAGTAGAATGAGAAAAAAATAGGACAAAAAGAGAAGAAAGCTAATAGCAACAACTTACAGGAGATTCAAAGAGAAGTCCGAAGTGGCAATGTATTTTACAAATTACGGTGCCGGTTTTGAAATATAGGGAAAAGTAATGCTTTTTAAGGGAAAAATGTAACATTACTTCTTTTTTTGTGTTCTGTGTTTAAATGTCAATTACTCTCACAAGCATTACTTTCACATCATAGTTAATCGTACAACGTTATTTTCCTCCAAGATGGTCGACGCGGGGTTGACTGCGGTTAAAAACCCTTATTTCGTCCTCATTTTCTTTAATTATCGCTAATTCGCTCTCATTTGATTATGGTGGCTCATTACAGATAGAAGACTAGAAAGAAAAGTTTTCATTACCTTGGAACAAGTTATTTATATCCATAAACCAGGAGTAAAATTCAAGTTTGGAAGCCACATCATATACAGGTATATAATTCGATGATGTATGACAGGCATAAATGACGGTCTTAAATTGACTAGGTCCTAGGGGGGCATTAATGTATTTTTACACAGTAAAACAAGGGAACAAAGGGAATGTTAGGATAAAGAAAGTAATGCCTGTGGGAAGAAGAAAAGATATAGTAATTGGTTAATTGGTGAGCGTGAGGTTAGAGCGCCGATAAAACCTGGTGGTGGAAGCGAGCAGGTGGATAGTGGGATGGAAAAGCGAACGAGGCTAGGAGAGAAAGAGAGAGAGAGAGATGTGAAAGATACCAGGTAGTAAGGGGAGGAGGATAATAGAAAGGGGAGAATTACATAAGGGGAGGAAGGAGATGTTTGGCGGGCACGATAAGGGGAATGGGATCCGGGGATGGGGGTTGTAGGTACGGTGTTTGCGGGGTTGGTTTTGCAGGACGAAAATCCCGACCCATAATGACTGCGCTAATTCAATCGGCCGGAGCCACCGAATCAGGAAAAAGGTAGGAAGCCGAGGCAGTATGGAGGTGGAGTGGGTGTGTGGGACGAGCTGGGGGCGAAGAGGGGCAGGAGGGAGTGGAACGACCGTTCTCTTAGGGATCGAAGGCTGAGGAGGCGAGAGGATGACGGGGGGAGCAGAGAATGGAGGGTTGAGCGGTGGGAAGGGGTGAGGGGGCAAAAGAGGGAGCGAGAGATCAAGAGATAGAGAAACTGAGGCAGACTTTATTGCCCTGGGATCATTTTCCCCCAGGAACAACCTACTGAATTGGGCGTCATGTTTCTCCTTGATTGTGAAACTGTACCTTGAACTCGGCGAATGTCTGATGACAAATATAATGAAAATGGATGCACATTTAATCCCATGAAATTCATTATTTCTTAGTCAATTTTTCCTTTGGAAAAATTGGTAAAAGGGCATCGTTTCTTTTCATGAAAATCCTCGCCTGAGAGAACTTTCATGAAAATTAAGTGTTGAAATGGTTTCAGAGAGAAATTCGGATTGAACTCCACCGGAACTATAAGGGAACCAAAGGATAAGCGGAAGACGAAGTAAGCAAAAGATGTGGAAAAGGAAATGGACACTGTACAATTGGATATGATAAATTTATCTCATATAACTAGATACTTCGGGTTCGTATTACTTTTAATAATTTGTTAAAGGCATTTAAGAAATGGACATATTAAAGTCAAAATATGCGGAATTGGTGCAAATTAAAACAATAAATTCATGCGATTTTTATCTGTTGACCGGTCATTAAAATTAAAATAAACTTAAAAGAAAGAATTAATAGAATAATTGGTATTAGACTCAAGTAAAATTTGAAGTGTTGAAAGATACTCAAAGTTGTTCACATCATGGCATTGTTTTTAATGATTAATTTGTTGAACAGAAACTTATTAAAATCTTAATGGCTATCGAGTAAAATAAACGCACGAAAAATACTCTGCTGACCAAGACATTGAGACTCTTGATGGAAGGAGAATGAGGGAAGGGTTGACAGGCGGAATGTATTTAGCTGTTTCGGACGAGAAAAAATTTAGGAAAAATAGAGTACGTGGGTAGAGGGATAAATAATAGGATTAAGATATCCCCATCCTCCCTTGGTACAAAACGAAGAAGTGGAGAAAGAACGCATGGAATGAGAAGAAAGAGAGAAGTAAATTGAAGGAGAGAGAAGAACCTTTGATGGGATTAGCGGAGGGAGAGTAGGAAATGGATGTTGAAGTATCTCTGGAAAAATTGGTAGAAATAGAAAGGTTAGTGGTCCAGGATTGAGTAGGCGATGACAGTGGGACGACGGTGTTTCGTTTTTTGTCATTTGGCGACAGAACAATTTGAAAGAACGGTGAAAGCCGATGACCCAGCTTCCTCCTTAATTGCTAGACGCTACTTGAAATCTCCCCGCCCTGAAGACAGGAAGCGATATCTACCCATGCGTGTAAAGGGGAGAGATATTTATACCTTCGACAATTGAATTCAATCATCATAACTTCACACTCACGCCCCATCTCCATTTTCTTCTCACGCTGTCAGTTTCCCATAGATTTCACTTTTTCTGACAACATGGGATTTCTAAAACCGTGAGGGCAGATAGGCTTTATATTTTTCATCTCCCTCTAATTTTTTCTCGAATGTAATAATGGGAAACGGCTAGTTGGTTGGGTGGTGAGGAAAAATAAAATCAGAGATGGATGGAGATGGGAAGCGAACAGGATGGGAATTGGGCGACAGGGTGCGTGCAAAGGGATGTGAAAAGGTTGTGGAGTAAGGAAGGTAATGCGAGTGGTGGCGGAAAACACGAGGAAGGCGCGGAGTTCAGGGTGGAGGACTGGAGAGAGGGAGAGAAGTGATGGGGGAGAGATGGTGGGTGTGAGGGTGGAGGGAAAGAGGAGGCACCTACCCTCTCACGATTAATATCGGGCTCCACATCGATCCCACAGCTCCGTGCCCCAGGTGGGTGGGTGTGAGGACTTCGGGGGGTGCGGGGAAGGGGGCAAGGAGTTAAGGGAGATAGAGCGGAGAGAATGGGTGGGCGGAGGATGCCGTCGAGTGCGGGGAGGGTGGCGGGGGATTGACGTGGGAGGGGGAGTGGGGCGGCGAAAGAAGGGGGTGAACGACGGATGGAGAGAGCCAGGGGCGGAGGTTGTGCATTCTCTCCCATCCCTTTCTCTCTCCCTCTCTCTCCACCTCATCCAAACCCATTCCACCACTCTTACTGCTGGTGGTCGATTTTTCCTTTCCCTATTTCCAGCACCCTGCTTCCCCATCTCACAGCTATCTCACAGTTAAGATCACTGGAAGCGGGCATTAATACGAGTTTTCGCCCCCTCGTCCTGACGAGCACTACATTTCCCTTGCGTCATGCTTTGAATGCCGGGAACAAGCACGGTGGTGAAATTCTTTCCGAACCAGGGAATTCTCCTTTGCCACTTCTCGTCGAAGTGGATTCCAAACTAACACAGTCAGATTGGTGTCAGTCAGGTGGATTAAAGCTCCTAGAGGAGATCTTGAGTTTCGCATTTAATAGTGACTGTTTGATCCTAATAACTTGGACCACTCGTCGATCTTACTGGCTATTGCATTTTTAAGTATTATTTTGAGTACAACCATTATATATATATATATATATATGTATATAAATAATTTATTTCTATAATATATATATATATATATATATATATATATATATATATATATATATATATAATGAGGAAGTACTGGAGATGGTGGGAGAGGAGAGGGGTTTGTTGAGAGAAATCCTATGAAGGCAGGAAAAATGGATGAAAGGCGTATTGAGCGGTAGTGGAATGTTGAAGAAGGTAATAGAGGGAAGAATGTTGGGAAAGCGAGGAAAGGGTAGGAACAGAATAGGGATGGGATGAAGGGAGGAAAGAAGTACACAGAGACGAAGAGGGACCTGATGTGGTTTAGGTTGCTGGATTGGGTTTTGTTTGGAGTTACAAAATATTTATTTGATAGTTGTGTCCATCCAAAAACCTACCTTAACCGGTAGATTACCTAATAATAATAATAATATATATATATATATATATATATATATATATATATATATATATATATATATATATTGGATTTATAGATCCGCTTTCATCTAGAGGCTTGATTCTTACCATTCAATATCCCTATCAGTAGATGCAAATGATCAATTACCAATTCTCGCATGATATCAAAAGTTGATACTATATATGACAAACATTAAAAGATTACTTGAAAGACCTGTCTAACTTGGTCGGCTCCAAATGTGGTTGGGGGAGTATTGGAAGAAGTAAAAATCCTACATTTAATGTGAATGGTAGAGGTATGGGCGATCGGATTATAGGATTTATTAATGGCAGATAAGCTTTTGAATAGTTTATCAATGATCATCAGAAGTTACCGATTCGAGTAAAGGGTTGTAGCTATTCTCCTAACTATCCCGTCTCTTGTCATTCTCTCCATTCCTCTGTAGCTCCTTGCGTCAACATTTCACAATACTTGCTTCTAATAATTCATCCTTGGCCTACCCCTCTATATTGCTTTTAGTGATGGTCTTGTTAATAAGCTATCGTGCCTCAGGATACATCCAATTACTTGACCTCTTCATCTTGTGAGCGTGCTCCATAAGCTTCTCTCTTCACAAGCTCTCACCAACTCTGGCAGTAGGAAGTCACCGTAAAAGTACATCCTCGTAGGTGGGGACCCATGGCTTGGTTTTTACTCCCTCGATGCTTTATCACTGAGCTGTCTTTACCATCTTGCAACTCGAGACTTATTAACGTGTCAAGGTGGCGAAAAACCCCTTGGGCTTTTCTCACCTTGCAATTATTTTTGCCTATACTCTTTCCCTTCCGCTTTCTGTTAGACTCGTCCCAGTCGTGTCTCCAACAGGCAAAACAAATTTAAATCAAAGCCGTTATTAGTTGAATGTCAACAAATAAGAAGTGAAAAATAATGGATAGAAAAATTAGCGAAAAAAATGATGAATTTTTCATGAAATCAGTTCGAAATCCTAATGAATTCATCTTAGTACAATGCTTATCGTAGAAATTAGAGAGGATATGCAAAGAGAAAAATTATGCGTGGGATTACAATAAAGCAAAAAGATTGATGCACACTCAGCTCTTAGCGTCAAACTTCAGCTAGAAGAGATAATGATGATGTCAGCCAGTCTAACATGATAAAAGTTTGCACAATTGTAGATACAGGCGCAATTAAGGACACATTATTATCTCTGCGTGAGTATACAAACTCGAGGGATTCCGTTTCCAACCGGAACCTCCGCCTGCGCATGACTATGTGATCCCAAATACTATGTGAACCTCCTTTCCATCATTGCTCCACGTCCGCTAGTAGCACACCCCGATTTTATGAGATTTTGTAGATTTAGTCATTCCAGCAGCCGTGC
This sequence comes from Hetaerina titia, assembly GCA_037158775.1. Classification (NCBI taxonomy): domain Eukaryota; kingdom Metazoa; phylum Arthropoda; class Insecta; order Odonata; family Calopterygidae; genus Hetaerina; species Hetaerina titia. Next base: position 24,035,763 of record CM073769.1, read on the forward strand.
ACATCCAGTGAATACGCTTTCTCGTGGCCATACGCAGGTTTCATTCATAGGGAAGGAAATTTTATTTAGCGTTGGTTGTTTATTTCATATTTTAACTAGAGGAGGGAAATATAAAAAATAAACAGAAAATAGTAATAAGAGTTTCTATTCTTATATATTATTTTTACTCTACCGTTTAAGGTAGGTTTTTGGTGAACACAGACTTTACAGTAACATTCCATTGCCAACCAAAACGCTCTGCATCCACCTTTCATGCCTCCTTTGGATTTTTCCCAGTAATCCTCTCTCCTCTCTTCCTCTACAATGTCTAGCAAGTCCTCGTTTGTTAAGCCTTCTGGCCATTTAACCTTTTCCATCCTTCTCTTAGCCTGCATTTCAAAATCCTCCACTCTACCCCTATTGTCTTCGGTGACCATGTTTCCGGTTTAAGTTCAGTATCAAAGCTTTGACGAACCGTTTCTTAGAATACTAACTCAAGATCCCTGTCATCAATTCCCTTCTATTTGTGTACGCCCCTGGGATGGGATGGATCACTGATCCGAGGAATCTTCCGGCCAACTTCCTCCCTCATAAACTACGAATTAGTGCACAAAATTCTTCCTCCCAAGTTTTCCTATACCCTTAAGTAGTTCAGCGGGTTTTATCCATACGTATGGTCTAATTGAATTCAATCCCGTTTCAAATGTCGAGCGAAGTATGTCTTGACCTAAGTTATCCTCATCTACATCTAGTTCTCCTTCTGTATTTATACTTGCTTATTAACCCTGACAATTAGATATTTAATGTATTCTTTCCGTCTCTTCTGCATCATTCCTGGTTGAATTAATAATATTTCTGTCTCTATTGGATAGGATACACGTATTTTCCCTTCTTACTTCCTAAACCTAGTACCTAAACTTCGGTTGGTGACCGAACACCCCACGCTACTCGTCGCCGCGGCGGCTTATTATTATGCAGTTATGTTAACATAGACGAACAGTACTTTCGCTTTCTTATACACAGCATCAATTTCTTTCTTCATTTGTTAAATTTACTTAATATTCCTCTTCATCTTCCACTGCGCTTCTTTCGCCTTATTAGTTTCCCGCCTTATTACCGGATAAACAAATGGGTAAATCAAGCATGAATACAATATTGATTTAACCAAATGGTTTTGAATAAATTGAAATGAACAATAAAATCAGTATAAAATACTTTTTGGGTAATTATTTTGGAATTTCAGAATTGTTGGAGCTGTAAATGTCTATTCACACTCACTATTTTTGGTTAATTGCAAAGAAGTATAAAACTATTTTGCTGTACCTCGTGCCTTATTTTCACTTCAATCAATAGGGTATTAAGGTACCGCAGGATATCATTCTTTGTTAAACTTATCCTACTGCAGACTTGTCATTACACGTTCGATCTACATTATATTGTAAGGTACTAAGATCACTTAATAATTATGTAAATTCTCATTACGGTAAACATTTTTCAAATCAAGCAGTGTCAGCATATTGGTGACACCATTTGGTACCCATGCGTTGAAACTTGTGGAACACATATATTTACAGTAAAAGTATGCAACATTTATTTATTCACTTATCTTGAATTTTCACCAATTTTAACTTGAGACCATTGAATTCATGAAGGTATCCGGTGTCAGCATTCAATGGAATTATCACTATTTCCAGCGTCAAAATTTAAACCGTTTACTCCAATTTTTAGGAGATTATGAATGACTTTAATAGTCCTAAGGGCAATTTTCTAATGTCTGAGATTCGGATCGATAATTTTTACAGATTTTCAGATGCGAGAGAGAGGCAGAAATTTCGGAGAGATTCATCAACTTTTCCACGCGAAAAGTCGTATGATGCGAATTGAAATAAGAAATAATGATGTTGGGAACAGAATGAAGTCATTATACGATAATTCTTTCGAGAAGAGTGTTCACTCAACTTTGAGAACTAAATGAGGTTGAAAGAGGCCATTAAGTTCTTCCCATTAAGCTTAATCTTCTGCTAAAATAAGAGATGTACACGGTTAGTGTCTTTATTTCAGCAGGAAGAGAAATTTCGGAGAGATGGCAATACTTTCCTTAAGGATATTAATGGTTGAGAGCACTGAATGGTCAGCAAATCTATGACTGTGTTAAACTTTGCTTTTCTCTCTGCCCTAATATTAACCGGGCTTTCAATACCATCTCCACTTTTTTATCGTAGAATTCTTTACCATTCCATTTTAGAACTCGTGAATATTGATCAAATTATAAGAAGCACTACGTAAAATATTGGGTTTTTTTTTCTTGATGTTATAGTAAATATCCACAACCTCCTCTTTTATTAATAATTTGTCAATCCAGAGAACAGAATTACATTTATCTGAATGAAGTCCCATAAGGTGTAATGGCATAGTTTGAACGCATAAATTCTAAAAAGGTTCTTATAATGAGAAAGGGCGTACAGTCATTTATTTATTTTACTAATTATCAATGCCTCACATTCTAATAATGATAAGATTATCTGAAGAGAAAGAGAACACATGCTGTAGAAAAGATAATTTGCACGATCTTTGAAAGAAATCGCAGATGTCTCACTGTAATGCTTAAGTGCTAATATGTGTGTGCATGTATGTATGTATATACGCGTCCGTTAAATCCGTGTTTATCGGATAAAATGGCAAAGAAGACGTTTAGAGTTTTTTGCAAGAGCGGGGATTGAGGTAGGAGTTGGACAGAGGAGGGCGAAAGCCCTGCGTGTTGGGCGGCACGAAAGTGTGGCGGTCAGGAGGATGGGAAGTGGTTGTATCGACTGCATTTGGTGTATTCACGCGAGTCCAAAAAGTGACCCAATTCGAAGGAACTGCTCCCCGCCACTGAACAACACACCTGACCCAAGGTTCCGAGCGCTGATAAATATCAAACCCTTCCTCAACTTTCGGGAAGTCAGTCCTGCCGTCCGTCTTCCCCGGTGGCGGAGACTTGTGGTCCCCCTATTTTTGGGATTGATTCAGATTTACGACTACTGCGTCTAAACTCAGATTCATTCGCCCCGAGTACGGGCCTTCGTGACCGAATAAATATTCGCACTCCCAATTGTGACGCGAAATCTATTGCTCAGAAATGAATCTTATCTTTGTCGGTGGACATTTTTCCATTTTCTATGGTGCATTCTTCAAAGTCTCTAATTAGATGTGTACGATTCTCACATCGGTAATTTTACGACTGGTTTCAATGCATTCGCATGTGCATTTTATTCTCTGAATCCATTAGTGGAAAATATTTTTTCAGTCCTTTTGGAAGAAAAAATTCCTCTCATACTCATGAGGTTTCCTTAAGAACAAAACAATATAGTGTTTTGTGGTGCATGCATCAAGGTAAAGAGTATTTACTCTTTTATTGGGTGGTTTTAAATATTTAATTCAACTAAATCGGATGGAAAATTGCGACAATATTATTTCAGTGGTTATTTATGCATATATTTCCTACTTTTTTTGAATGTCGTTTCATCCGTCGATAAAAGTAGAGTAATAGATCATATTATATGACTTTATTATAATGTGTGACGGGGAGGATAAAAACTTTATCTTTTGGAAGTCACCACTATCCTCAATATCCAGAATTCATCTTTAATAATATGTTCTCATTTAAATTTAGCAAATCTTAACTTTACAAAAAAAATTACCTGAACATAATTTACTAATTTGATTTTGTTAGTAATGTCTTTACGATAGTCGTCACTAATTCGGATGCCTAGTTCATTTTCATGACAAATGTTCATTTTTACTCATTACCCAAAGACGCTTGCAAATTGCTTATAAAAAACATTGGTTTGAAAGCACTTCTTCTATCTTTTTCGAGAACTTCCTTTGTCCTGCATTGTATAAATCTCATGTTTTGTTTTGTGCGATTGGAGGGTGATTACTACGAGGGTCATCCGGAAAGTAGTACCCGTTCGTGCCGCATGAAGTGCTGACGACGCGAGTAGCCGCTGGACGAGGTCAGATAGCTTCAGTGGCTTGTCTGCCTTCTCTGAGCCAAGTTGCGTGACGCTAGCATTGCCTGTGTTGTTTCTGTGATTGTTTACAATGTTTAAAAAAATTGAGAACGCCGCCAGTTGTGAAGTGAGGGCAGTGATTAAATTCCTCAATGCAAGAAACGTTCGCCCATGTGATATTCATCGCCAATTAAAGGAGGTGTATGGAGACAATGTAATGGACGAGTCGTCTGTTCGGCGGTGGTGTCGCAACTTCAACATGGGGAGGGGGAACACACACGACGATGAGCGTTCGGGGACTGTCTGTCATTACAGACCAACTGGTGAGCTCAGTTGACGAATTCGTGAGGAACGATCAGCGCGTCACAATTGATGACATCTGTGAGCATTTTCCCAATGTTTCTCGAACAATTGTTCATGAAATTGTTAAACACCATCTGCATTATGCAAAAATTTGTGCAAGATGGGTCCCTCGGATGCTTACAGATGAGCACAAAACCAAGCGTATGGCTGCAGCACTGACGTTTTTGGGACGTTATTCTGATGAAGGAGACTCTTTCTTGACTCGCATAATTACTGGTGACGAAACATTGATTCGTTATGCATCACCTGAGAGTAAACGACAGTCAATGGAGTGGCATCATGCTCATTCACCAAACAAACCAAAAAAATTCAAGACAGTTCTGTCCACCAGGAAACTCATGGCAACCATTTTCTGGGATCGACGAGGTGTATTGCTTATTGATTTTATGGCCCGTGGAGACACTATTAATGCCAATGCGTATTGTGAAACATTAAAGAAATTACGGCGGGCAATACGAAATCGGCGGCGAGGTCTATTGTCTACTGGTGTCATTCTCGTTCATGACAATGCCAGGCCTCATGCAGCTGGGATAACACAAAAACTTTTGCAGCAATTCAAATGGGAAACTTTCGACCATCCACCGTATAGCCCGGACTTGGCCCCTTCAGATTTTCATCTCTTTACAAAGCTTAAAGACTTTTTGGCAGGAAAAAGATTTGACAGCGATGAAGAACTTAAAGAAGGAGTGACCCTGTATCTCAATGAGCTGGCGGCGAAGGACTATGCAGCAGGAATACAGAAACTTGTCACACGTTATGACAAATGTCTTAATTTGCTTGGAGATTATGTTGAGAAGTAGTTTAAAGTATCCTCTTTCAAATAAAATTTTTTATGTTTGTTAATATTTACTTTTGTGTCTTTATTTCACGAACGGGTACTACTTTCCGGATGACCCTCGTAGGTGGTACCTATCCATGCATCCAGAGCGTGAGTGTGTTTAGCCACGAAAATCACTGAAAGACAAACCCAATTGAGAGAGTATTTGTAGTTTTTTTTATGTTTGTATTTGTTTAGGTTAACGGGTCACTGTTGTGGGAGTTCTTTCCCATACAACCCTGATTTCACAAGCGTGATTGAAGCTAATAAGGGTCTCTGTGTAGAATAAATCCGAGTGGAACGATTTGAGATTTTTAATTTTATTTTTTTTTGCATATTGTGAATATATTTTTTGTAAATAACTGTCGTGGGAAGGATTTCTCGTTTACTTTGAATGTGCGAGTGTTTGAAACCTACGTGGGCCCCTTTCCAGCGCAAAAGTAGCTACGAGGAATGTTTTTGCTTGCTTTTCGTACGCCATCCCTTTCCATCGTATCCATCTCCTCGGCCACTTTTACCCATTCGTGCCACTTAAAAAATACGGTATTAAATATTCGAAACTAGTATTCACTAAAAGAGTATTTCCGGAAGCCATGAATTTTATTTCTCTCTAAATGTGTCGCATTTCTTCGGGAGAATGCAATGCAATCATTGATATTTGTACCGTGCACGATGACGCCGCATTTTTCTTCCTCGTTTGTTTTTTCATCCATCCACGAAGTTTAACGTTCCTGCACAATCAACGGCATCCGTCCCCAGTTACTGCTACTGCGGTATTGCTCTCCCAACCCGCCAAACCGTTCTGTTTGCCCTTTGCCCTCTTCCTTTACCCCTTGCCCTCCATCCTAGCTCTTCCGTCCTCTGGGAGTCCTTTTCGGAAGCGCCATTACTCCCGTTTAATTGGCTCGGTCGCTCGCCCCCTCCAATGATAGAACCCCGTGAGGTCACACTCTCCACTCTACCGCTCTCACGTGATCGCCCGGAACCCGCAGTTCGGAATTTGATTTCTTGCATTGGCCACTCCATATTCGGCTCCGATTTCTGTTCTCCTTCCTCTTGAGAAACTAATCAAGGTTTCTAGCTATAGCCCGCTCTATCCAATTGTCAAAAATCTAATCTTATTCATTATTTCGACAGCGTACGTGTGTTTTTCGTGGTGGTATGAATATATTAAAATTAATAAATACAAATCTTCGAATCGTACATGGATTCAAAGATTTGTTTTATGCCGTTCTCCAACGCAATATTATTAAACTCTCAAAGTCTAACAGAAACACTGTAAACGTATTAGGCTACTTTTTATGTCACATAAACTACTGTGTAGAAAAGTTATGTGTAAGCGCTTAATCAGATTTATTTCACTGAAATGTTTTGTGTGAACGATTTTCCTTCAAAAAAGTTAAACATACTTGTAGCAGATCCACTACACGATTCAAAATAATTAATTTTTCTGAGGTGTCAATTTACTGTGTAATTTTAATTAATTGCTTAAAACAGCTTCTTTTGTAAGAATAACAAGGACATTAATCATCCAGAAACTTAAAACGTTACATCAACTACCCTCTCATTGAAAAGTAAACTGTAGACAAGCTTTGTCCTTGGTGTAGTACCGTAATTTCAATTCCAAGGATTGGCCACAAAAAGTGGCCTGCAACATGCTTTAACCTTAGCAGGATTGATCTGTGAATATGGTGTGTAATACTATAGTTTACACGACCTTACGATTCCTGTTACTTTGTCCGAGCGACTAAAATTGTAAGTTTTGCGTCTTTATACCCTTATCACTTTCCTTGAATTTTAAAGGATGCAAACTTAGAATTAGTCATGACTACCCGAGGTATAAAATAGTACTTTATTGAACGCCATGATAAACATTTTATAACATTTTCAGTCATCAACCATGATCTAAACGATCATGTGTCTGCATTTAATTCTATTAAACTCTAATTCTATTAAAATGTTA